>ML096376.1:53243-158746 GCA_003697995.1 Taxidea taxus jeffersonii | reverse complement strand
TGACAGAATGGGAGAAGATATTTGCAAACGACATATCAGATAAAGGGCTAGTATCCAAAATCTATAAAGAGCTTAGCAAACTCAACACCCAAAGAACAAATCATCCAATCAAGAAATGGGCAGAGGACATGAACAGACATTTCTGCAAAGAAGACATCCAGATGGCCAACAGACACATGAAAAAGTGCTCCACATCATTGGGCATCAGGGAAATACAAATCAAAACCACAATGAGATACCACCTCGCACCAGTCAGAATGGCTAAAATGAACAAGTCAGGAAATGACAGATGCTGGCGAGGATGTGGAGAAAGGGGAACCCTCCTACACTGTTGGTGGGAATGCGAGCTGGTGCAACCACTCTGGAAAACAGCATGGAGGTTCCTCAAAAAATTGAAAATAGAGCTACCTTATGACCCAGCAATTGCACTACTGGGTATTTACCCTAAAGATACAAACGTAGTGATCCGAAGGGGCACGTGTATCCAAATGTTTATAGCAGCAATGTTCACAATAGCCAAGTTATGGAAAGAACCTAGATGTCCATTAATAGATGAATGGATAACGAAAAAGTGGTATATATATACGATGGAATACTATGCAGCCATCAAAAGAAATGGAATCTTACCATTTGCGACGACATGGATGGAACTAGAGCGTATTATGCTTAGCGAAATAAGTCAACTGGAGAAAGACAACTACCACATGATCTCCCTGATATGAGGAAGTGGAGATGCAACGGGGGTGGGCGTTAAGGGGGTAGGAAAAGAAAAAATGAAACAAGATGGGATCAGGAGGGATACAAACCAAAAGAGACTCTTAATGTCATAAAACAAACTGAGGGGGGTGGGGGGAGGGGGGGTTGGGAGAGCGTGGTGTGGTTACATTATACGTTTAAATAAAAATAAAATTAAAAAAATCAATATGTGCATAACCTACCTTTTAATTTCTACTCATAATCCAGTTTCTTACCCTGATTTCACTATTTTTGTTAATACTGTGATAATATTCCTGGTTTTCCAAACTAGGAACCTTGACATTATGTTTTCATCTTCTTTTTCCCTTATGCGCTAGTCAGGTCTTTCTTCTGTTTTCAATTCTAGTTGTATCTTTCTCTCTCAGGACAGCCAGTATAGCATGGTAATTAGGAGTCTGGATTCTGAAGCCTGATTTTTTGGGCTGGAATGCTAGCTCAGCCATGGATTAATATGCAACTGTGGGCAAGTCACTATATCTTTCTGTGCTTTGGTTTCCCATCTATAAAGTGGGGCTGTGAGGATCAAGTGAGTCAATATGTTTAAAGTGCTTACAATAGTGCTGAGTATCTAATAAATGCTATCTAAGTGTTAGCTAATATGATTATGTCTGTTTCCAATACACATATCAGGGCCTTTATCATCTTGTGTCTTGAGTCTCACAGAAGTCTTACTATTGGTTTCTCAAAAGCTCTGTTCTCTCTTTAATCATCCCACAGCCAACTATAAGCTAGAATATTAGAATCTTAGGAATTGGGAGAAGTGCAAAATTCATTTGGTTCAACCCCTCACTTTCACATACAAGCCTCCTACTTTTCTGATATTTTCCCCAAAGTTTAGCTATTGCTTCATGAAACCAGTCAATTCCAATACTATTTTTATTCAGCCATATTAAAAAGTAATTTGTTGATTTGAACTGAAATCTGCTGTCTTCTTTCACCAATGTTTTATTTCTGTCCTTTTGATCTACCAAAAATTGACAGACTCTCTCTTCCACTGGCCAGTCTCTTGGATAATCAAAAACAGCTATTTGATCTCAAAGTTGTTCCTCTTCTAACCATTCCTGAGTCCTTCAAATATGCATCATATTACATATTACAAGCCATTCCATGGTTTGTTTACTCTTAACTTCTTAGTTTTTCTTCTCTGAATAAAGCACAGCTCTGGTCACACATTGTATGTGAACATATTTCCATTTCTCAAAGCACACTAACGTCCAAAATCCTTAGCCTAGAAATCTAAATTCTTCCCATCCAAACCACAATTGTTACATTTCTCACTTAAGCTTTCATTATTTCACTCTTTGCATCCTTTGCTACAGACACATTTGACTACCAGCCCTGTCCTGAATCTCCTTCTTTTTCATGTATCTGGAGCTACATCATGTGTTCCTATCCTTCTTCATTCCCTCTCCCACAGCCTATCTCTATCTTCCCAAATGATCCTTCGACTTGCAGCATGAATGACAAGTTCTTCAGGTAACAGGTCATGGTCCATATTGCTCCAAGGCAGGTGTGGTATTACTTTCTTTTGTGCTCCTACAGAGCTTTGTTTATACATCTCTTACAGCTGTTACTGCATCTAATCTGTTACTGTAGATTTTTATACATATGCATTATTCCCTCTACCCTATTATAAGGTAATAAAGGCAGGTGCTGGGTCTCAATCTTTTTTCTCTCTTACATTCCCCCAAACATGAGAAACACTCAATAAATACATGTGGAATTATTTCATTAATTCATTTAGTAAACATTTATTAAGTACCCCATATAGCTCAGGGCATGATAAGACCTTAATATACGTTGAATAAATAAGTTACTGATAAACATAAAAGCGTCTGACTGAAATTTTCAGGCTGAGTGATTAGAAAAACATTGGCACCATTGCGAGAAATCAGGAGGTCTGGAAAAGATAGTGATTGATTGGGATGTGAGTTGTGTTTGGTTTTGGATGCGTTGAATTTAAAATGCTAGCAAAAGATGCAGAATGATAGATATTTACTAAGCTACACATTGAAAGCTCCATGCTAGGTGCTGTTGTGAATACAAAAAGAAGGCAGGAAAGGGGACAGTGTTAATTCTTAGGCATTTGGCTGAGAATAGCACTAAATCAATGCAACAAGATGAAATTAGTGGCTATGAACAGGATTGCCTTTTTTCATGTGTGCTTGGTAAACTCCTTTTCTAAATTTCTCTGATGGATACTCAGAAGTAAATATGTGACTCTCTATATTTTCATTCTTATCTTCATTTAGTGAAGACATCATTCTATACAGTCATTGGTTGAAAGGCCTAGATTGTTAGAACAGTTAACTCTTTTGAAAACTTCAAAAATCAGTTCCCATCAGTTACCACCTCCCAGCCACTTGCAAACTGCTAATAAACACACTAGACAAATGCCCTTGCTCTTTTGGAGGAGGAAAGTGTTATGTTCCCATGATATTTGGTTTCCAACTTTTAAGAGCACCAAGAGCAATCCAAATTCAAAGGGAAAATAACGTTTTTATGCATCTCTGAGTGAATCACCCCCAACACCCAAAGTGTCCTTTAAACTGAAACAGTATGAAATGGAAATGATCAGCTAATAAATTACAATTATGTGAAATATTCTTTGATAAAAGTAGAAAATACTAGCTAACTTGAAAATTATAGAATGTATCCTCAAATAAAAATTAAATATTTTGATCACTTACATTATAAGTGAAAATATCTCCTTAATCTTTTTCATTTTAGCATCCTAGTCCAGTCCAAGATTTATTTGGTTGGCTCTTACAAGTAGAAATGGAAGTCAAAACTTTTATTTAGGTTTTAATATATTCAACCACATTTCAGATTTTCCTTAACAAGCCTAAATATTAAAACAGCTTTTAAAAATGAGCATATAAAATAAACAAATCATCTTTATCATGAAAGCACTCCGATTTTACTTTCCCTGTATATTTAAATGATGACCCTTTT
This sequence comes from Taxidea taxus jeffersonii, assembly GCA_003697995.1. Classification (NCBI taxonomy): domain Eukaryota; kingdom Metazoa; phylum Chordata; class Mammalia; order Carnivora; family Mustelidae; genus Taxidea; species Taxidea taxus. The sequence goes on along the minus strand of ML096376.1, from coordinate 155,035 downwards.
AGAGTTATCCAAACCCTGTAACTGTCAAATTCTTAACTTTCCACTTTTTAATAAAAATGATTTCCATAAAGATTAGAAATTAATCTAACCTGACTCTCAAATCTAATATATTTTAGTGCTGGAAGCTGTAAAAATTCATCTATCTAGGTTTAATAAAGAAAGTTTTTTCAATTTAAATATACATTGCATTTAATAAGCTTGCATGATAATTTCAACAATGTTCATGGGTTCTTTAAATTACCGTCCTGCTGTGTCCAGGATACAATCCAATTTCATTTTTGAGCAACTGAGTTAACAAAAAAAGGTTTCCAAATCAAAGTGATTTCTGAATGACACAAAGTGAAATGATTATAAGCCACCCAATCAGACTGGCTCTTATGCCTGACTTAAAAGAGAAAAATAATTGTTTATATGTATATAAACCTAAAGTATATGACCACTTGGATATATTTAAATGTCTGACTGAAATGTTTATCTTTTACTCAAGTATTTGTCATTGTAAAGATTAGCATTCCTTCTTATTTTACTTCCTTTCAACTTTTCAGCCATTCATCTATCTTATATTTGTTGAGTGTGCACCATGAGTTAAGCATTGTGCTAACTGGTAGAAATACAACAAAGGCAGATATGGCTTTTGCCTTCAAGAGCATAAAATCTACTGAATGAATACTCAAAGAAATATGTAGCTACGAACTATGATATCTACTATGGAGGGACAATACAAAGTGCAATGAGAATACAACAGCGAGACCTAATTTAATTCCAGGGTGTCAAGATTCTGATCTCATTCAGGCATTGGTATTTACATTGAAACCTATAGAATGTGTGGGTACATGTGTATGGTGATAAGGGAGATGAAATGGGTAATATGTGTCTGAAGCCCAGAAAAGAGAGGAATAGAATGGTATGAGATGAGCCTGGAGAAACAGAGGTCAGAGCATTCAGGGTCTCTTAAAACTTTATGACAAAACTTTGGACTTTCCTGTAGTAGAAATGGAAAAATATTGAAAGTCAGTCAGGGAGTGAAAAAATCAGATGTGTGTTTAAAAGTTCTCTCTGGATGCAATATAGAGAATGGGGTGGAAGGAAGGAGAAATTAAAGATCATTTAGGTGACTATTACGGGATTCCAGGTGAGAGACAATATTGCTAAGGCTACAGTGAATGTAATGGAGACAGAGAGAAAAGGATGTATTCAAAATATTTTTAGGAAGTAGAAGCAACAAGACTTGGTAACGGATTAGGTAAGACAGGGGCAAAGGAGATGGAAGTATCATGAGTGGTGTTGAGGTTTGGCATGGACAATGGTGTGGACAGTTGTGTTATCTTTACCCATGTATGGAATAATGAAGGGAGAACAGATTTTAGGGGGAAGATCATGAGTTCAGCTTTAGACATGTTAGCATGAGGTGCCACTGAGGAATCCAAGTGAAGATGTTAAGTGACAGATGGATGGATCTCTGTGTCTGGAATTAAGAGTAGTCAGGGCTAGAGACTATATTTGTGAGTCACTAATAAAATTGGTAATTAAAGCCAAGGGAGTGCATGTAGACTAAGATGAGAAATGAGTGGGGCCAAAGACTGATGAACTTTAACATTTAAAGGTCAAGTAGAAAGATCCAGCAAAACAGAGTGAACAGGATATGCCATAGATATAGGGAGAAACTCAGAAACACTATATGTATATATAGCAGTTAGTTATGCCAAGTGCTACCAAAAGTCTGGAAAGATAAAGATTTAAAAGTGTTCAATGTATTTAGTGAAACAATGATCATTGATAATTTGTTGACAGCTATTTTGGTAGAGCGATGAGTGGTAGAAGTGAGAATGAAGTTGACTAATAGTGACTAGGGTACATATATGGATAAGGGTATTAAAACCCCTATCAGAGAAGAGAGTTGTAAGTATCAAAAGGGAGAAAACTAGTATGAACACTGTGGTATTGGATTGGAACTGTATATATTAATAGAAATCCACAATTTTCTATAAACAGATCAATTAATATAGATATAAATGAGTACATTATGCATGTAAATGTATGCATATATTCCCTAGCCATGTTCACTGTGAGGCCCTGTGAATAGCAGGCCACAAACACACTTAGTATCCAGAACTTGATTTCTTAATACCGTTATGCCAAAAGGAATCAGGCTCCTTGGAGAAAGCCCGATTTCAAGGATAGAACAGGAAAAGTATAAAATGAGACTGGAACATCTTACTGTGCCAGAAGGTAAGGAAGTGCTCAAAGAATGATGATGACATGTCAAAAGGACACAAAAGCCAGCTTGAAGGGGTGACCACTGGCCAAAACAAAAGAATCTGCGTATCAAAACAAACAGAAATAGTAACAAATATAATCCATCAAGTTATTGGGAAAGCATGAGTTCACACAGATATAAATAAATGAATAAATTGAAAGTTTGATGAGTAACAGAATATTTACATAGCTTCAAAGTCCCTCCCCCCAAAACATTTGCTAATTACAAGTGGAGAGAGAAAGTACAGTGGAGAAGCCTTGCAGATACCATCTTTATTAAACATTCAAAGTTAACTTCACCAGTAGTGAGACAAATCAATAATGAACATCATCTGATGAGATACAATAAGAACACAGCATTAATTCTGTGGTTTTCTTGCCTAAGATGTACAACATAAATCTACTTATGAGGAAATACCAGAAAACCTAAAATTGAGAATCGTTCTCCAAAATAAGTGGTGTGTACAATCTTCATGAATGTTCATCATCAAAGTAAAGAAAAGACTGAGGCACTGTTGCACGCTGAGGGAGAGTGAAGGGCTGTAACATCTAAAATGCAATGCTTGATTTTGAGCCAGATTCTTTTGTATAAGGGACACTATTGGGACAACTATAAAACATGAATGGCTTCTGAGCATTAGATTATAGTAATGTATGAATGTTAATTTCCTGATTTTAATTGGTATCTTGTAGTTACGTGGAGAAATACAGGGGTGCCTGGGTGGCTCAGTCGGTTAAACGCCTGCCTTTGGCTCAGGTCATGATCTCAGTGCCCTGGGATTGAGTCCTGTGTTGAGCTCCTTGCTCAGTGAGGAGTCTGCTTATCCCTCTGCCCCTTCCTCTCCCTGCTCATGCTCTCTCTCTCTCATTCTCAAATAAATAAAACCTTTAAAAAAAAGAAAAGAAAAGAAAAAAGCCCTCCTTTTTAGGAGATATGCAATAAAAGATTTACGGGAAATGGGTCAACAATTTATTCTTCAATGTTTCGGGGGAAAATTCTTTCTATTGTACTTAAACTTTTCTGTAAGCCTGTGATTTTTGAAAATGAAAAGAAAAGATGAATGGAAGGTAAGAAAGTGAAGAAATGAAGCTGAATCATTAAAGGGGGCAAGAGATAATTAGCTAGCTGAGAACGTGAGATTAAAAATTTTTTTTTCAAGTGAGAGAGACAAGATTGTGTTTAAGAGCTCTTGAGAAAGTTCCAGTAGATAGTTTGGAGTTAAAGTTACAAGCGAGAGAAAATGGGAGAGGGGTGGGATCTAGAGATCAAGTGGAAGGACTGACCTTTGACAGGACACTTCTGCATTACAGCAGGAGGAGGAAAGAGGGCATGGGCACAGACACAATCTGATCTTTTCAGATCTGATGCTAGAAAACTGAGGAAGTTCTCATGTGATAGTTATTTTTTTCATGAAGCAAGAGGCAAGGCCCTCCATTGAGAATGGATGGACAGTGGGAAAATTGGAAGTTTGAGAAAAGTAGAGAAATTCTGAAAAAATAATTATGGGGGACGATAGAGGTAACCTGAAAAACATGGTAGTATTGGTGGGCAGTGTTGAGGGCCCAGGTGAGACTGGTGACCAGTAACTTTTCTTAGTATCAATCTACCCAAAGAACAATTTTTCTTTAAGAGAGTTTGGTTGCTGGGGACAGGCAGGAAAAAGGGTAACAACTGCCATCATTTGTTGTTTGAGTTTTGCCAAGGAGGACCGGTGGAGCAGGGGATTTTAGGGTATTTACAAGAGAGGCTGAATGATATATCATTTGTATTGGAACTAGGGAAACATAAGTTTTCCTTTATTCTCCCTTAAATGAACACATACACACACACACACACACACACACACACACACACACACACACACAGACACAAACACACACAGAAATTCTGTAACCTTTTAGTGATGGAAAAAACACTGAGACTAAAACTTAGTATACTTCTGAGGCGTCAGAATAAATCCAAAGTTGAATACTCCCCAAGCTGAAAATCTTACTCTTCTCTATAAATCACAATAATGTTCTCTAGTTTTCTTATCACTTGGAATCATTAATCAGAACTTTAAAGAGCTGGCACATAATTACAGATTTTAAGTAGAGAAGGTCCTATATGTTCAAATCATTAGAAATGGGTTAAATATATTGATTCTGGAGTCAAAGGATAGATGGTTCACAGTGCCTGAAATCTCAACAACTAAGGTATTATCCCATTATAATTCAGATACCTCCATGTCCACATGAGCAACTCCAATTTTATGTTTTATTTATTTGGGTTTTTACTGGAGAAGATTTAACTGGAAGATTCTGTTGCCAAAAATGGAACTCAAAAACCGGTGACTGGTCTAGTGAAAAGAACTCAGCCAGTATGTTGGTTTTCTCATAGATTTTAATTATAATGCCTACCTATATTATTTTTCATACCAATTTTTGGGACAATGCAATAACAAAACATTGTTAAAATAAATGATAAGGGAGGCACCTGGGTGGCAGTCAGGTAATGATCTCACTCTTGGTTTCAGCTCAGGTTGTGGTCTCAGGGTCTTGGGATTGAGCCCTGCATCAGGCTCTCTCCTCTGCAGGGAGACTGCTTCAGGATTCTCTCTCTCCCTTTGCCCCTCCCCTCCCTAAATAAATTAAAAAACTAACAAAAATAAATAAATCTTTAAAAATGATAAAATTGTTGGGAAGTTACAGGAAAAAAATAAGTCCAGAGTCTGAGGTACTGCTCAGGGTAAGTTGAATAGAGGAGAGATCACGTCTTTGACATGGTAAAATGTGATATAAAATGACACAACTCAGCTGTATAGATTGAATGTTTGTGTACCCCTCAAATTCATATGTTAAAACCCTAATCCCCAATATGATGGTATTTGGAGGTAGGGTCTTTGGGAGGTGATTAGGATATGAGGGTGGAGCCCGCATGTATGGGATTAGGGTCCTTATCAAAGAGGCTTAGAGGGCTAGCTTCCCCCTTCTGCTACTTGAGGACACAGTGAGAACACACTATGAACCAGAAAGCAGGCCTCTCACCAGACACTGAATCTGCCAATGCCTTTTTGTGCACTTCTTAGCCTTCAGAAACATGAGAAAGAAATTTCTGCTGTTTGTAAGCTACCCAGTCTGTGGGGTTTTGCTATTGCAGCCCAGAGTAAGACAAACCGTCTTCCTGGATGTATCAGTCTAAGAGGTAATGGAGACAGAGGAAATGAAACTAAAAGATGTTTTACTGAGTGTGGGGGGTTGAATGATATGCCCTTGTCATAACCCCTGGAACCTGTGAATGTGACCTTATTTTGAAAAAGGGCCTTTGCAGATGTAATTAAGGATCTGGAGATGAGATCATCCTGGATTAACCTGGTGGCTCTAAATCCAATGATAAATGTCCGTACAAGAGACAGAAAAGGAGAAGAGAGGAGGAAATGGCCACATACAGTTGGAGACAGAAAGCCACCAGAAGCTGGAGGAGGCAAGGTGCTTCCCTGTTGATACTTTTATTTTAGACTTCTAACTTTCAGAACTCTGACATAATTTATTTCTCTTGTCATTTAGACAAATAGTCATTCCACTGTGGTTATCAAGAACACAGAATATATTCTCAACATACAGATCTCTGGCACTTAACAATACTAATGATAATGAGAGTAACAGCCATTGCCAACATTAACTGGGAATTTCAGATACTAGGCATTGTGCCAGTGATTTAAATGAATCTTTTCTGGGGTGCCTGGGTGGCTCAGTGGGTTAAAGCCTCTGCCTTCGGCTCAGGTCATGATCTCAGGGTCCTGGGATCGAGCCCCGCGTCGGGCTCTCTGCTCAGCACGGAGCCTGCTTCCCTTCCTCTCTCTCTGCCTGCCTCTCTGCCTACTTGTGATCTCTGTCTGTCAAATAAGTGGATAGAGTCTTTAAAAAAATATATAAATGAATTCTTTTCCTTAGTCCTCACGACAGTTCTATGATTGAGGTACCGTTATTAACCCTACCCTACAGAGGTGAGGATTTGAGGCTTAGCAATTTGCCCAAGGTCATATATAGCTACAAGGCAGTACAGAATTTGAACCCACAGCCTGACTCTACAGCCCATACTTTTAATCCCTACACTGGACTGCATTCAACAGTAGTTTGGATGTCCTACATCAGTTGGTAGGAGTTTATATCCTAAGCAAGTCTGATTGGCTGGACAATAAAGGGGATTTTTAAAAATTATGACCTAAATCCAGACAGTTCATTGCTATATAATAAGTACAGGTGTACATAACAATGAAATAGAAGCTTTATCAAGACATCCCATTACTTTGAGAGACTAGAGGTGAGTAAAGCAGAAAAATGCTAACTTCTACAATATGATACTTACCCCAGCCAGCACTAAATGGGGATGTGATTCTAGTGAAAATGCCCAATTTTTATTTTTCTTCATTTAAGCTATTTGCTCTATAATACATGCAAATGACACTTTAATAAAATCATTACATTATCACAACAGCATTTCACCCTTTAATTTGACTATATTCCTTGGTTATTCTCACACCTCTGCGCTAACTTCTGTTGTAAATTTATTTAATCTACATAAATTATTCAGCATAACGGAAAAAAAAGACATAGTAATATGGTGCTGTCTCAAAATCAGCAGTTCCTCCTCAAAAATGAAGGTACTTTAGTCTGCCTTGACATTTGGATTGCTGAGCTGTCACAGGAAATTCTTCTACTTAGACACCTTCTAGTCCCTTGACATTATCTCTTAATTATATTTTTATTTCAGAAGCTAACGATGATATAAAAGAGTACTAATGTGTAGTAGATTCAAACCTGTATTTTTAATATTTTTCTATGTAGGAGATGCCTTAAAAGCATTGGCTTCCTCAAACAGAATCACATTGCCTTTTTCCCAAAATTTCCATTCCTTCAAGGGATATGGTTCTTTACTTTTTTAAATAAAAACACCTCAGATTATCAGTTTGAAGTTGTTGGGGCAGAAACTCATCTCTATATTTTTAATTTAATTTAATTTAATTTTTTCAGTGTTCCAAAATTCATTGTTTATGCTCCACACCCAGTGCTCCATGTAATACGTGCCCCCCATAACACCCACTACCAGCTTACCCAACCCCCCACCCCCTCCCTTCCAAAACCCTCAGTTTGTTTCTCAGAGTCCACAGTCTCTCATGGCTTGCCTCCCCCTCCAGTTTCCCCCAACTCACTTCCCTTCTCCGTCTCCCAATGTCATCTTTAAATACAAAGTTATTGGTGTGTGAGGTAGAATCCAGAGACCCAACTGGGAGCCCCAGATATGCTACTTAGCCACATGAATCTGGATGTATGGTTTGGGTTGAGTCTTTGTCTTCATTTGCAAAAAAGAGTATGCAATCATCCACCCTACCTTACAGGAACACTGAAAATATGGTGTAAATATGAAAAAACTCTTTGACAACTTAATAAATCAACATAATCTTGATACATAGAAATAGTATGAGCTTTCATGATTGACAGACTTGGATTTAAATTGTGGATCTGCCATCTACTATCCATGTGGACTTGGGGAAATTTTAATTTAACCTTAGCTTCCAAATCTGTCAAATGAGATAAAAACATCTACTCAAAATGGTTGTTTGAAATAGATGATATTTATGAAAGTATTTAATACACCAACTGGCACATATTATTTCCCTTCTCTGTCCCTCCCCTTTATGCTCTTTCTATTTCTGAAGGACACTGCTAGACCCTGAACAAAGAGGATAACCCATTTAGGACAGATGGTAGGTTTCCTCTACATGGAGCTCACAGAAAAAAAAAAAAAAGGCCCCGAGAACAGAACCCCAGGAAATCTTATGAAGTCAAAGTGTCAGGCTCCAAATTTTCTTGAAAAAAAAAATCAATTTGAGTTCAACAAAAAAGGAGGCTGCATTTTGGAAAATTGGCCTTTAATATCTAGAGTACAAGTTCAATACCACTCTCACCATACTAGATGGGCTTTTCCTTCAGTAAAGATAATAAAAGTGGTGAATTTTACTACTTTTGACCAGGTGGTTTTATGTGTCTAAGAACTATTTTGTCCTTTCTTGGTCCAACAGAAAGTTTTACCTTAAAAATCACACATAAAACAACTTTTTTCTCCATTAGTCTATTCCTCAAATAACTCCAGGTGTGATCTATGCGACCTTCTGTTCTATATGGAGTCAAGGGGCAAGAGAATTGTTGGTGAACTTTGGGAGCAAATTCCATTTTTGAATCTCCAGTATCTCTCTCCAATATTGAAAGCACAGCTAGATAACATTTACAAATACACTTCTGGTTTTGGCTTTGCCAATTTCATCTTTCGTAGTGTTTGCTTTGCTCAGTGTTGTCTGTATTTTCAGCCTCTGAGGACTGATGCCACTTGTCCAGTAACCTAACAATGATTTTAAACTTGATTTTCCCATAATGAAACATTATTAATCCTTGGGGTATTTACTGTAATACACTGTGTTGGATAATATGGAACGTGATCTACTGTTCCACTGGAATGCCAATGTCATGCATCATTAATAAATGCATAGTTCCCATTAAGTGAGAGGCTTTTAATTAGCATACATATTTTTGTCATCAATTATCAAACCAAGTAGACTTTTTTCTCATCTTGTGTTACTTTTGCTGACTTGAAAAGTTGAATTCTTATTGTGGCAATGTATATTAAAGCCTGAAACTTATAAACCATTCCAAGTTATTTTCAGTATTGAAATGACAATTCGATTGCCTCCAAGTTTCTAAATGAAGCAATGTGATGTTTTTCCTGAAAAATAATTTCTATGGCACTGTTGCAGCAAGACTATATATTTGTCACCTCATGTGTTTGGATTATATGGGTTTAGCAAAGTATGGCCCTCAAGTCACCTGCTGGGGATCAAGTTAAATATGTAGATTCTTGGGCCTCACTCTATATCTAGTGAATCAAAATGTGGGGGGGGGCTGGGAATTTGCCTTTTAACAATATTCTAGGTAATTTTCATGCATTCTATTATTTTAGAACCACTGGTTTGGTGTGGGGAAACCAGGCACTCTTCCATCTCTTTTTTCTTTCCCTCTCTAAGAACTTTCATCATCCTTTTAATCTGAATCCCTTCTCAACAACCTCATGTCATCCTGTTGGCTGCTAAAAGATGTGTATATGTTCCACTGAGAATACAAGGTGGGAATAAGAAGGTTCTAGTCCTCATTTATCTATCCACTTGACCTTGGACAAATCTTAATATTTTTGAGCTTTAATTTCACCAATTGTAAAATGGTGGAAAGTAGGAAAAGAGTGAGAGGGAGCAAGACTGTTAGATAAGTTAATGTTTAAGTTTCTGTTTGGATCCGACATTCTTAGATTTTATTCATGTTCTAGTTGCTACAGGGAGAAGAGCAGAGGGGAAAAGGAGATCAGAAGATAAGCTGAAGAAGTCACTAGGTCTACACGAATGGAATGAGCATGAGTTTTGGAATCAGACAGACTAGGGTTTAGATCATAGCTCTGATATATTACTGAGTCATCTTAAGTAAATTACATTACACTTTGGGCTTTAATTTCTTTGTTTTTTAACATGAGGATAATATATACCTTATAGAGTTCTTGTCATAGTTAAAAGAGTCAGAACAATATCCACAACCGTACCCACCATCATGTTTTCAATGAGTCATAGATGTGATGAAGAAGAGAAGGAAGGGGAAGTGATGGAGAAGGAAGAAGGAAACAACAAGGAGTGATACCCAGTGGTGGGTGATATGGTACTTTGTTAGATTTACTTGACAACAAATAATTGGTTGGGAACTTATGATGTACCAGGTATTGTTCCAGGCACTGGAAATACTGTTCCAGGCAGTGGAGACACAGCAGAGATCAAAACAGATAATTTTTACCTTGCGAAGCTTAAATTCTGGTGCGTATGTGTGTGGGAGGGAGTGAGGGTGTGGCAAATAATAAATAAATGAGTATGGGATATTTCAGGTGGTGATAACTGCAATGCTGAAAATTAAAACAGGGCTAGAGGGATCCAGAGAGATAGAGGGTAGGGAGTTGCTATTTTACATAGGGTGATTTCTCTAATGTATCAATTATTAATATTGTATCATTTGAACAGATACCTGTTATGAGAGAGCCTTGTACCTAGCTGGGGGTAAGAGAAAAAGAACACCAAGTAGAAAGGTCTGAAGTGAGGCCACACCCATAGTGTTGAGGAGCAAGAAAGAGGCCAGAATCCAAAATATGTAGTTGGAGCAGAGTGGATGAAAGGGTAAGAGGGTAGTAGTAGATGGTGTGACAGCGGTCATGGGAGTGGGCAGGAATGGATTGTGGGGCCTTGTAGACCATGGACAGGGAGTCAGCCTTCACTCTGAGCAAAATGGGAAGACAACAAAAGGTTCTCAGCAGAAGAGTGACATGATCTCATTTACAAATGATCATTCTTTAGGGGTATACAGTGGACAAAGCGAGACCAGTTAAGAGGCTGTTGCCATAATCCAGGCAAGAGAAGATGGTGGACTGCGATCAGGATAGTAGCAGTGTAGGTGGTGAGAAGTGGTCAGATTCTGTATACATTTTGAGCATAGAACCAATTAAGATTTGCTGATGGGCTGGATGTAGATATGAGGGATAATGATGACCTTGAAGGTATTGAAAGATCTGAATTGCATTCCTGAGAAGGGGAGATTATAGGAGTGGCAGGTATGGGGAAGATGAAGTGTACGTGTTCATCAGCTGACACAGTGAAAAGTGTCAGTGAACTAACATTCGTGAGTACTTCCTGATGAGGAGCCCAGGGACAGGTGCTCTGGGTTTTTATTAGAAAAATGCTCTTGTCAGTATTATAAGGGAACCGGGGAACACTGTCTTTAGTTTTATTGAGTGCTTATAAAATTATTTTGGGAATAAGCTACAGTCTTCCTCATGCATGGGAAGTCCACATTCAGAGTTAATAGACATCACTTTTCAGCTTTCCAAAGCCATATTCACTATCTCTGAACTTCAGCTTTAACCAAATCAAATGAAAACTAGTACAAGTTGAGGGGCTGCAACTTTGCTATTTGCTTACTCACAGTGATGCCTTACTATCGCTCCAGTAACTGCCTTAATTGCTTTCTGGAAATAATCCTACCCCATCTGGTGGGATGTTTCTGAAGCATTAAGTGCTCCAAGAGAAAGAGCTTCTGTGCTTTACAGTAAGCGCATTGCCATCAGGAGCCTCACTGGCTGTTTTGTAGTTCAGTTTCTACTGCTTCCCAAAGAGCTGAATGGACCGCTATTGTGTCATTTAAATCTAAAGAAGGCATTTGCACGCTGATGATGTTATCTCAAGTCCTAATTTGTGCAAACATTGATCTGCTTTGAGCAGAAAAGAAATCTCTGCTCAGACAGCAAGGACTGAGCTCAGATTAATAGTCAGGGGAAAGAACTAAAGCACCAGGAAGGGTAAACTTTTTTTTTTTTCATTTTAGGATGCTTTATCAGATTTTCTTTCCAGATTTATTTCTGCTCCAATGAAGAATATTCTTTTTGAGGTAAATCCAATTTGTATATAAAAAATACACACCCATATTGATTTCACTCTGGTTTAAAATGGTATTTTTGCAGTGCAAAAATCTAATCAATACAATCTTATGAGTTGGACTGGTAATGGTAAACATACTAACAGATATTTCATTTCATGGGGCCAAAGCTCTGGAAATTGATACTACTGAAAAGGATTACTCATTCACCATTGGGTATAACTTTGTTTACCCAACCATGATATAGGTGTAAAGCAAAAATACAATTGTGCTGTGGCCAACACATGAGGGGTTTCTGAATAGTAGAAGTTGCCTTCCTCATTTCCCCCCAAGGCTCATAGATCATGCAAGTTGGCAGATCAAGTAAGGATATTGTGGGAAATAGTTTACAATAAGTAAATAAAAGCTTAATCTGATAGGGTGGAAAATTAGACTGACATAGTCGTTGAAGAAATAAAAGTCTCCCAAGCCAAGATCAACTTTTTAAAAATTAAGCTTTTAGAGGAGATGGATTTGCAGATTTCTTGAACCAGTGCTATTGTTTCTTCTCTCACATGTAGCTAAAGCATTTGGTTTTGAGCAAGGCATGCTACAAGTGAAACTGTAAGACAGGTATTGCCAGGGTTTCAAACTGTAGCCAACAAGACTCTTAACATGCTTAATCAAAACTGTAGCAATACCAAAGGAACTGTGTTTCATCATGGCTAGTGAACTTGGAGTGGGGAAATGAAATTCATCAAAATATATAACCCAGACTTGCCTCTGTCTCCTCTCACATAACCCTTGGTTGCCCTCACTGGAGTTAAGTGTCATGGAAACCTACAGTGCAGGTGCACACAAAGGGTTGACACTGGAAGAAATAATTCAGCTAGAGTACAGGAAAGAGCAACATTGTCCCTAAGGATTATGACCCTTGAATATAAGATTGATGCCTAAAGCCAAGGAAGCATGAAGGGATGGAAAATGTATGGCTATAGCTATAAATATGCAGTCACCATACAAGGTGGATATTAAAAATTCACATATAGATTTTTACCCTGGAATTCCCCAAGGGCAGTCTAGGGAATAAAGATAATGCTGGTAAGTGCTATATTGTGTTAGCTGTGGGTAATCAGAAGATAAAAATTGATATTTCCTATAATCAATTTCTAAGTGGAGGCTGTCTCACAACTGCTCACAATGCTTTCTAATTCACAAGCCCAAGTTAATAGGCACATAATCACCCCTCTAGGGAAGAGATAGATAGCTATTTTTGTTTTGATAATTGGGAAACAGAGGCCCAGAATTATTTGTCCAAAATCCTACAGCAGTTTGATTATATTGCTCTAAACACCTTCATTTAAATTTTTTTAAAGATTAAAAAAAGTATTTAAATTAAATTAATTAATCCATAATGTGCCATTAGTTTCAGAGATAGAGTTCAGTGTTCCATCAGTCTTATATATCACCTAGTGTTCATGACATCACGTTCCCTCCTTAATGTCCATCTAAACCCCTTCAGAAAGCTGACAATTTATAAGCTCAAAATACCATGATTCTGCCCCTAGTGCAAAAATAAGAGCTAATAGCTCAGAAATGAAGGAAAATATCTTCCATGGCATACAAATTTATACAGTTTAGATAACAGGTATTTACTCTTTACCTCTGAACATAAGAAGTCACTGAAAGGGGAACATGCATTTCAAATGTCCAAATTCTGCTGCCTTTAGAATCTCTTTCATAGTAATCAAGTGCTACAATAAAGAAAAGCTATGAATTCTACCTATTTTTTGGTCTTTAACAAGCTTTATAAAATTTATTAACACCTAAATTCTTTGATTATAATGTGTCTTGCATTTCTTCCTAAGTGTGTGCAGTCAAATCTCAACAGGAAATATTATTTCTTGATGGATCCTTAGTGAAATCCATCAGCCAGATTTAGGTATACTAGTTGCTTGAAAAGGGATGTTACAGCCTTCAAATGAGATCTTTTCTACCCCGGAGGTACTTAGGCACTTGGGAGAAAACATTTAGGAATTCAGTCTTTTGTCTTCCCCTTTCTAGAAACTTTCCGCATGATATTGATTTGCAAGCATTTAGACTGATTATAGTTTATAAAATAATATGATAATTAAATAAGTACTCATTCATATCTTCTAAACATTCTGTAAAGCATGCAGCTTACTTATTTCTGCCTTTTTAAACAGGAAACTGAGGCTTAAGAAATGAGCTAGCTTGACTGAAGCCACATGGCTGGCCAGTAGCAGAGCTGGAACTAGATTTAGGACTCCTGGCATTTTGCTCTTTCTATTATGGTAGTGGCCTCAAAATGACATTTGCACCAGTCAGTATAGGTAAGATTAGGTAATAAATGAGCCCCCAGATCTCAGTGGCTTGAAACAACAGAAGCTCACCTCTCATTCATGCTACATATGAAATGTAATTCAGTAGGTGATGCTCTGATTTAAAACACTACCATCAACTCAAGGTTTTTACACTTTTCCAAGGCAGGATAAAAGAACATGAATAATCATATGGCCCCATGTAACTGCAAAGGGGCCCTGTGCCCCATAGAAGAAAACAATCGGAATTTGTGGTGAATAAGAATATGTCTCCCACAACAACCTTTGTTTACATGAAATCTCACTTAGAACCCCTGTTTATAGAAACAGGTAGAAAATGGTGAAAAGTTCAAAACCAACTTCACTTCTTGCTTCTTTGGAAGATAATAAGGTACACTGAAGGAACTTTAGGATTTAGTGAACACAAATCAAAATCACTGCCCCAATATACACAGAAAGCAGATACACAACATAAGTATCTTTATATTAAAGATAAGAAGGCCAATAATCTCTTTCAGGGTCATGAGATAAAATAGAAGCTAGAATGAGAAGAGATCACAGAATGATCTGTTCACAAAGAATCTGTTCTTTGTCTTTTGTTCTATTCACTAGACTTTGGTTCTCCCACTGTGATACAGAAAATCCTCAGTAATGTTGTGACTTTTAATGTCATAATGTATTAGGTACACACAATGTTACCCATAATGAATGCTAAGTCTCAAGTGCACAGCATGGTTGAGAAACTAATTTCTAAGGGAGGTACACATTTTTAGATTCATTTTGAACTCCACAGCTGCCTCTTGCCAACAAGCACCTTGCCTTGCATGCAAGAGTAAATGTTTTAATATAATATTGGTGTACGTTTTCATCCTTGTTGAATTTTAAAATACAATTTGTTCAGAAAACAAAAATTCTTTTATCGGATTATGGCTAGAAGGAAAATGATTGCTCTGGATATGAGAAAGGTCACTCAGTATCGCTCACTCAGTTTTTATGAAGAACAGTTTTTAATCAAGAGAGGAAAATCAAAGTGTATATATATTTCAGGGATGCTTGTTTAGGCCTAGAATAAAAAATGGGTAGAACAGTGATGGCAAGGTGCATGTATGTGTAGTGGGGGGTGGCACAGCCACCTGGGGGGAGCTTTTTCAAGCTAGACACACTTCTCCACACCCATTCTCATAATTACCCCAGTTAAGAATCTATACTGAAAAAAGTTGCCCTGACCAAGAGAAGGCTGCCACAGCCATCAGGTAGGTTAGGTAGAATAAAAATGTTGAAATCTACAAGATTAAAACAATATTCTGTACTGCAAACATATGTGACAATGTATCTTCTAGGAATTAAACCCTGAATTCTCCTCCTTCCAGCAGTGTCATCTATCCCCAATTGTGGTGATTAAAAAGCATGCAGCATTTGCCACCCAACAGCAAATCCCCAAGAGAGAAGAGATTTCCTATTGACAACTGATTACATAATGATACGCACAATGAGGATATTTTTGTTCCAGATCCATATATGCCAAATTGGAAAGGTGGAGAGAAGAGGAGGACCTGACATCTGAGTGTTCTTTGTTCCTTCCCTTTCTCCCTTTCCTGCCTCTATTTCCTTCCTGTCCATCTATTCTGCTACTCATCCATTGATTTCTTGATTTACTATCTACCTACCTGGATGCCTACCAAAGCACATTCTCAAATCAGTTTTGTGTTCACATACGAATGCACAGACTTTTCACATGTAATACCTATATAGCTGATCCTACCGGAGGTTAGTCAATCAATTTACTAGCCCACCACTCCATTTTCTTTCCAGAGCAGGAAAGAAAAGAAAATCCACATTCCATCCTATTGACTGAATGTTACCTTCCTTTACCTTCTATGTTCTATAAAGCTGACTGAACACCCTAGCTCCAAGTTCTCCTTTGGTGCTGTGTGAGAGGTATTATTTGAATAAGGCTGCTACTGAAAGATGCTGCCTGCTGAGATGATCAACAACTGACATTTGTATAGAACTTTACCCTTTACAAAGCACTTTCTGATCCATTATCATAATGTCTCAAGTCATGTATATCACCTTAAACTTTCCCTGCTTCCTCGGCCTGAGGCTTTATGAGGAAAAAACATAGAAATTACCAGGGCAAGAAGTGAGTTGAGAAGATCTGGGAAAGAGACACCTGCTGATCCCAGTGTACTTGAATATTCTGAAAACAAGACAAGTGTACTCTTATTCTGAAAACAAGACAAGGAAGAACAGAGTGGGACCCTCGTTTCAACAAACCATTAAAAAATGTATCCTTGAAAATTCACATAGAATCAAGGCAAAGAATGAAGAGACAGTGGGAAATGGGAGATCCAACTATACCATAGGTCAGGTGGTCATAAAGTGTTTAATTCTTCAAATTATTCTTGTAACCTTTAAATCTGCCCATCTCTGCCTCAATTTCATTTCTTTCACTGCCTGATCATAGCTCACCTGATAATATAAGAATCTTTTCCCCAATGTATTTTCTATAGCACTAGATGGTTGAGCCTTAGTCTAAAAGCTCCAAGATGCTATGCTATCTCACCCTTAGACCTGTGTAGGTAGGGTCTCCTTTGAGCCCATTTTAAATGGCTCCACGTGGCCAACCTGGAGCCACACTCCTCTCCTGGGGCAAGAAGTTCACCGGACCAGTGGTAGAGGACCACCTAGAGTTGGCATCTCCAACCCCCATTAGAGCACTCCCTGGGAGCCTGAGATGCCCTGTTTATGGCCTGAGCCATGTGGAACTATGTGAGCTATCTGGGACTGTGCTCATTATGGAATGTGTTGCCTGTATATGCAGCTCCCAGGCTGGAGAGATGGCCAATGGACAGTGGTTTTCTGGAGGTGGGAGGGCCTGGTATGGAACAGAGTTGGGGCTGAGAAGAGAAGAGGGTCTGGACACAGGCCAGTGGTCTCCATTTGTATCTTGGCTCTAAGCTCCATAAATGTTGGCACAAATGTTTGGGGTGGCCATGTTTGCCCCTATGATACTTGTAAAGAGTGCAGTCCTCATACAAGATTCTCTCTTGACAGCCCGGTATGTGAAAACTCAAGGTATTCTAAAAATTAGCCATGGTATAGATCATTGTCCCTAAGAAGTTAATATATCTGCCTTCCAAGAAGCTCCATGCTATGCTTGCTGGCCTATGAAAACAATCTCTAATTCTTCTATTTCTAGGTCATGTACATAAGACAAGGCTGGACTGACATGGAGGTGGTCGTGCATGGGCTAGTACATGGGAGGAAAGGAGCCAGAGTTTATTTAAGCTAGAAGGGAGGTTACCTAGATAGCAGTCTAGAAGTATCGAACAGTGACTATAAGGCAGAACCAGAGATATTGACCAGGGGGAATTGAGAAAGACTCAAACCAGAGGGGATTTGGCAGAAGATATACATGTAGAAGGGGTTTAAATATCATAATTAGAGAAGTTGAAAGAAAAAAAAAAACAAGAATTGAGGTGTGGGATGGTCAAAGCCAAATGGTTCAGGATCTAAATCTATAAAGTCTGGGCATGGAGCAGGTACATTTCTTTTGTGTGTGTCCTGGTTCACTTAGTGCATTGGGCAAAATCCTCCTATCAGGAAAGTTATGATAAAAGTACTTCTAAGGGGTGCCTGGGTGGCTCAGTGGGTTAAGCCTCTGCCTTCGGCTCAGGTCATGATTTCAGGGTCCTGGGATCGAGTCCCACATCGGACTCTCTGCTCAGCAGGGAGCCTGCTTCTCCTCTCTCTCTCTGCCTACTTGTGATCTCTGTCTGTCAAATAAAGAAATAAACTATTTAAAAAAAAAAAGTACTTCTAAGACCAAAATAGGGTCTCTTTGCTAGGAATAGGCCCAAGATTTAATGTCAGGCCAGTAACTATCTTTTCTACAGCATTCTCAAGTCCCGTTTTTTCCACAAAAGGAAGAAGAAAGCAATGTGTTTTGACGATAGTACAAAAATTTATGCTTTTAAAAAATATGTAGCTCTGGTCATAGAAGGACAAGCAAAGTAGCTGAGTAAATGTTGGTTAAGGTAATATTTTATGCCTAGATCAGAGGTATTTCTGCATGAAAGTGTCTTGGCTTCAAACTATGAGTTGGAAGGCTGTTGAAATTCAAGCATACTTTATTGATATTCAAGCATGATCTCAGTTATTAAATAGCTTATAAAGGAAGAACTGCATTTACTCAAGAAACAATATTTACTTTAGGTACTCCATGAACTGGGTGTGTGTGGACAAATCACTTCTTTTCTCTGGGCCTTGGTTTCCTCATCTGTCAAATGGCAATAATTTCATTTCCTTACAGGGTTATTTCAAGTATCAAATAAAATCATTATGGGGAAAGAGCTTTGAGAAGTGAAATGCCTCACAAAGGTAAGGTAGCATCATTTTCAGCCAAAGCCTCTTACATAAAACCAACAACTTTTTTAGAAGAATTTATTTATTTATTTACTTGACAGAGAGAGAGAGACAGTAAGAGAGGGAACACAAGTAGTTGTGGGGGTGGGGGGCGGTGGAAGAGGGAGAAGCAGGCTCCTCGCCGAGCAGGGAGCCCGATGCTGGACTCAATCCCAGGACCCTGGGATCATGACCTGAGCCAAAGGCAGACGATTAATGACTGAGCCACCCAGGCGCCCCAAACCAACAACTTCTAGAAAATCAACTGAAAAAAGAATGATAGTTCATGAATTGCCTAAGTGTTTATTCTTAGTCTCTTTTTGTATTTTGGTTTTTAGTAGTATCATATACACTACAATCACAAGTACTTCATGACTTTTCAATATAGATTAACTTCTATGAAGTCTGGATCATTTGGTAGGAAAAAGATATTTACTGAGTACCTACCAGAGTCATGTAATATGCATTTTTATATGTTATGCCATTTAATCTTCAAATAAGTTGGTATTATTATGTTCCTTTAGGGATGAGGACATAAATGTTTCCTACAGCCATTAGTTGCCAGCATGCAGATCTGAACCACCCATTGGTGGATCATGAAATTAAACCACTTCAGTGGAAATTACTCAGGTATCTTTCTTTAAGTTTTGTCACCATGATTAGGAAAGAATTAAAAAATTGTCTTTGCTATGACTTGCCGGACTTTGGACATATCTAAATGCTATACCATAGCATCATCAGCTCATTTATTTTGTTGGCCATCTTAATGGTTGAAATGACCATTTTTCTGTTCTGATTGATTGCATAGCAATGGGCTATTAATACGGCCAAAAACCCCAAATCAAACACAAAGTGATCAATTCTAGGCTGTGTCTAGACTTCCTATATGAAGAAGATGCAGAGCATCTGCTTCTACGTCCAGAAAAGACTGAACAAAAGTTAATTGCTTTAAGTTGAAATCGGTGGATTACTAATTAGCTATAAGCAAGGATGGAGGCAGTGTTCTCAATTTGTTATCCTTGTAGTTAGCTGCATCACAATCATCTGGAAAACTTGCTAAACATGCTGATACCTGATTCCCATCCCAGACTTCCCATATTGGAATCTTGGGGATGGGGCAGAAATCTGTATGCTTAGTAGGCACTCTGGGCTATTTCTGATGCACAATGAAGTTTAAGAAATACTGCTGCAGAGTCTATCCCCTTATAGAGCTTTAAGAAACATATTTAACAAGGGAAGAATCCTTAATCTTCATGAAGGGTCTGTAATAGAAATGGAACACCTGACTTCTCTGCACTCAACCACCTCAAGTGAGTTCTATGAAGGGAGGGATTGAGTTTGGATTTTTTCACCATTGTATCTGCATCATTTAAGCACAAAGCCTGGCAAAGAGTATCTGGTAAACATACACAGAATAAATCGGTGAAATTTCTTATGTAGGAATTCAAAAAAGGAGGAAACTACTTGCTCAAGATGTTTCTATCTGAAGAAGGGAGACTCTATCATATTGAGAATCTCCTCACCCATACCCCGCCCCACCCTGTGGCTCTGGTGCTAAGAAAGAAAAATCTAAAAAGGAAAAGTGGTTTTTAGAAGAGTCCTCAGAGGCTCCCCAGTATATGAAGTTTGGTCACTAATCTTAGGCTTTTCTTACAATTTTTAGACTTCTTTGTGATCAGGCCAAAGTATCACTACTACTGATGTTGTTACCGAGGTTTCTTTCTTTTAAGTAGAAACTAAGGTGCTTAGTATCCTGTCATATGCCCTGACAGGTATCACAGAACAGGTGTCACTAAATGGGAATGACAAGGGTGGCCCAATACAAAAGGGTACTAAGGGATTTCTAATCGTCTCTCCTTAATTTTCACACCTGACTAGATTGAACAGTGCCAGGTACAAGGACAATGATATATGTGTAGTAAAGGTAGGCTTTCCGGAGAAGGTTTATTTTTGAGGTGACTGGAGCTGAAGCAGAGGGGAATTGAGAATTGACTAGGTATAACACAAAGAGGAAAGGGGGCAGGGAAGAGGTAATATTTCTGACCCTCCTGCCAGTAATAACAAGCAGCAAATGATCAAGTAAAGGTTGGCAGGCTAGCCT
Source organism: Taxidea taxus jeffersonii (assembly GCA_003697995.1). Classification (NCBI taxonomy): domain Eukaryota; kingdom Metazoa; phylum Chordata; class Mammalia; order Carnivora; family Mustelidae; genus Taxidea; species Taxidea taxus. The sequence goes on along the minus strand of ML096376.1, from coordinate 134,458 downwards.
CTGCCTTGTAGGTTGCCTCGTTGTAACTCTAATACCTTTGACATATCCTATCTCTCAAATCAATGAATGACTGCATTAGGCCCTTCTGGTTCAGCTTGGACTGGTGCCAAAAACCTAGGGGTTTCCATCTTGCTGCCCTATGATTTTTACTTTAAATTCCTCAGGGACTTGAATTAAACTTTTCTTCCTGTTATGATGATGATTTTTTTTCCCAGAAAGGAAACCAGTTCACTGGTTAGTTCCCCACCCCCAGCAGCTCCTAGAATTCTTTTAGACTCTTCAAGAAATACTGAGATTCCTCAATAAGAAGGCCATCTTTATAAGTTCTCCAGAAGATGTGAGAGGCTGTTTATGAAATGAAAGTGAGAGTTAATATTAAGGGGCAATAATATCTGGACTCCATTCACAAACATACTAGTCCTCCCGAACATCCCCTCCCTGTTCCTCCTGTGCCATCACAAGAAAATAAAATCTTTTTTCTTTTGCAAGACTTTATCTTTAAGTAAACTCTACACCCAACGTGGAGCTCGAACTCATAACCCTGAGATTAAGAGGTGCATGGTCCTCCAAACAAGCCAGCCAAGTGCTCCAGGAAAGTAAAATCTTTAAGTAAAATTATAGATTCTAAAAAACATGAAAAGTGAGTAAATTTAAACCAGTAGCATTCAAACTCACTCCTACTCTGGGGAATTCTTTGACTTTCTCATTCCACCCATCATTTTCCTACTTACTCAGATAGGTGTGGTCAGACTTTCAGGCCTTTTGGGCTGGGACCTAATGTTTTGGAGTTTAAAGGTTTATCTGTCTTATCTTTACAGATGTATTGTACTCTAAATTCTTCAGCATACTCAGTTGCTTTCTAGACTCTATCCTGTTCTGTAATGTGTCTATTTAGGTATCAGTACCAACTAGTTTTATTTACTTACTTTTTTTGTTTTGAAGATTGTATTTATTTATTTGAGAGAGTAAGAGAGAGCACTAGGTGGGGGGAGGAGGAGAGGGGCAGAGGCAGAGGGAGAATCAGACTCCCCGATGAGCAGGGAGCCCAATGTGGGACTCAATCCCAGGGCCCTGGGATCATGACTTGAGCCAAAGGCAGAGGCTTTAACACACTGAGCCACCCAGGTGCCCTATTTACTTACATTTTATAACATATTTTGAAACCTAGTGGGGGGCAAGTCTTCACTCATTCTTCCGTAGAGTTTTATAGTTCTCTTACAGTTCTGCACATTTTGTGTTATTTAATCTTATTTTTTTGCTTTTATAAGCATGATGTTTTCCATTATGTTTTCTGTCTCCCCCTAAAACCCATGTTGCCACTATCCTTCCTAGGTTTAGCCTAATTTTCCTAGTTTTTGTCCTTGTCAGATGCCACAAACATCTATTTTAAGTACTTGTCTTCATTTCTATATTATATATCTGCTTCCTAATTTTTAGTTGCCTTTGTCTTTGATTAAGGAATACATTCTCATTGTAAAACTTCTGACTACAGATTAAATAATTATCTATCTTGAATAACCAGTCACAGTGTCTTCTTAGGAGGGTAGCCACCAATAATTCTTTGCTAAAAATTCTTTCTAGACATCTTTTTACGCATGAAATTAACATAGGTATACATAGATACATGCCTGTTCCGTAGGTATATTTTAAACCAAAACGGTATAATATTGTATATATTTTTCATGAACTGGGAAATCATTCCAAGACATACTGTGAGGTCTATTTAGAATGAACTTATTCCTTTGTTATATAGAATACTGTAGTCTGGATGTTCAATAATTCTTTACAAACAGACATTTGGATAGTTTCTAAACTTTTTTCTATTATCAGCAATGTCTTTTTGTGCACATGTACCAGCATTTCTCTAGGGTATTTCTTTGAAATGGAATTACTGGGATGAAGGCTCTGTGTATTTTAAATTTTGATAGATACTGATGAAAAGGTTGTACCAATTAACACAACCAACAAAAAGAGCAAGACAATACTTGTTTCCCAACCTTTTTGACCAAGATACCAATACGAGGAGAAAATAAATCGCTTTTTGATTTGTATTACTCTGGTTACTAGTGAATTGAGGATCTTTTCCATTTGCTTTCCTAAAGACTATCAAGACAGGTCTGAACAGATTTTCAGAATGGCACACAGTGAAGGGTATGAAGTTGTGAGACCAGAGCTGTATTATGTGCTCTGAGGACAAAGGGCTTTATTTAACTTCAAGAATGTAATCAGTTAACCCTTCTACCCTCAGGACGTTGCGTGAATTGTACTTGAATCTTGATAAGCAGATGAAAAAAACTGCTGTCCAAACTTCTAAAAAGAAAATCATAAGCAATTTTGACTTTTAAACTATCCCCTCTCCCACTGAAACTCACCCATATAGCCAAAACCTGACTTCTCTTGCTATATTTTATGTACGCCTTTTTATTCTATTTTTTATGTATGCCTTTTCCTTCTATTTTTTAAAATGCTGTTGGAGAAGACTTGGTCACCATGCCCTGTCTGAAAAATCTTTTCAAGCACCTGAAGTCTTTTAGGAAGTCTTCTTTGAATGAATAAGGGCTTTAACTTGTCCTCAAGGATCTTTTTGCCAGGATTTTAAAATACATTGCTTTCTATAATCCTAAATCCCTGAGTCCCTAATACAAAGAGGAATAAAGAAGGAAAAAGTATCCCTCAAGCTAGCAAAAAGTGCTGTCAATATTTTGGCATCTTTCCTTCTATTCTGTATTTTGTTTAGATATTAGATACACATTTTTTTAAGAGGGACTTGGGGCAGAGGGAGAGGGAGAGAAAGAATCTTTTTTTAAAAGATTTTATTCATTTATTTGACAGAAAAAGACAGCAAGAAAGGGAACACGAACAGGGAAAATGGGAGAGGGAGAGGCAGACTTCTTGCTGAGAAGGGAGCCCAATGCGGGGCTTGGTCCCAGGACCCTGGAATCATGACCTGAGCCCAAGGCAGACATTCAACCGACGGAGCCACCAGGTGCCCTGGGAGAGAAAGAATCTTAAGCAGGCTCCATGCCCAGCACAGAGCCGCACACGGGGCTCAACTCAATCTCACAACCCTCAGATCATAACCTGAGCTGAAATCAAGAGTCAGATGCTTAAATTACTGAGACAGCCTGGGGCACCTAGAGTCACATTTTTTTTTCAGTTTGCTTTTGGACTTCCTACATCTTAAGGCTGTCTAATATAAATGAAAAATTCTTTGTAAACATTTGAATGGCAATATAATATTCCCCAAGGCACCCTAATTTATTTAACCATTCAGATCCTCCTGCATATTTAAGTTGTGACTGATTTCTTTTTATTTTGAATAATTACTTTGAGTAGCATTGCACACTTGCCAAATTCCTGTCTAGAAATGCTGCCTGTCTGGATCACTATTTTGTTTGTATGTCTTGGTCCCATAACACATAGAACCCAGCACATAGTAGATGCTTAATTATGCCTGTTGCCTTACAAAGAACCTGACTGAAGTTCTTTCTAGGCCTGAAATCATTTCACTTGTCTTATGGAAATAATTATTAGAAGTGATTAAGGTCACAAACAAAGCACAAAATGTCACCAGGATGTCCATGAAGAATAAAGAATAGGAGTGATCTAGAAGGAGGGGGCGGGTTGCATCTTGTCACTCCATTTGACAAGGAGTTGTCAGAAACCCAAGAAGATAGAAGCAGAAGAAGGGACTAGAGCAAAATGACAGGCACCTGTATTAGCAGAGACTGGGTTCAGTCCATATGATAGAGAAAGCCACATAATGTTGAAAAAGACTTCTTAAATCCTCTCCTGCAGGGGTGGCTGAAGATACTTTTGGTATGGAGATATTTCAAATTGTATTTGACCCTGATAAGAAAAATGGAGAAAGTCTTGGTGTAAGCTAGCTTACACCTGAGAATAGTCTGAGTCAGTGAAAGATCCAGAAGTGAGGATGCACTTAAGCTTATTTTTACCATAATTTGCACCATTTAAAAACATACTGGCTATTTAATTTTCTCTTACTAATTTTTGAGTTATGTGTGGAGGGTTGGTTTTATTCCCATTTTTTAAATGAATGAGCTAATAGCAATTAAATAACTAGCTACATAACTAGAATTTTAGATCACTTTTATTTTCAGTATACATGCTGGGATCAGAACAAGGAGGCCACTTCCCAGATACTTAAAGTTTTTCTCCCAGATTTAGTTATATTGAAAATATTAGGTTGAGTCATATGAAAATGTCACATTTATAGATGGAGTATCAGCAGCTTTGTATTGTTCAATCTAATTTTAGGGGTGGGAAAAGAGGAGATGAATAGCCTGACCCTTTCCTCCAATTTAGTGTCACCAGCTTCCTTTGCAAAAGGCTCACAGGGTCAAGTCTTCCACTGATAAAAGGTTTGCAAGGCCACTGCTGAATGAAGCTCTCAAGCTGATATGTAATATAAGCAAAAGAAAGCCCAATGCCAGATACCAAAAGAGAGTAGCAAACCCTGGGCACAGTTCAGTTTTCAAGAATATTTTCAATAGGCGAATGTTTTCTGTTCATTGACAATCCTTGCCCTTGCCAAATCAGGATGACTGACACCCTTAATTTGCAATTTCCTAAATTTCAAGAGGTTTTTTTCTTTTTGATTGCTATATAATGGTTTACCCTAATTATTTTTTTTCAAGCTGCAGTTTTTGATGTTTAATCTCAAAATCAATTTAAGATATCTCGAGCTCCATTAATATACTGTGATATTGCTTCACTCATTTTCTTGTGAGGCACTTACTCTAAAAACTGCATCATTCTAATGATTTTAAATTACTCTACAGGGCACATACCAATTTACAACTATTACAAATTTTACATTTTTTTCCCCAAAGCACTTCAGTTTTAAAGATGTTCTGTATTTGGAGACAGAATGAGAGAGAGTTAACTTTTAAAAAGGCCTGAGTACAATTTATAGCCTTTAAAATTCTCTACGGTCTCTGATGCAGAATGTAACCTAAGTAAATAATCTTAAGTGCTCAATGGGCATACAAAATAAGCTTGAGGTAGGATATTATTATAGAATAATTTTCTTCTTATTCAAACTAATGATGCTATTTTTTATAAACAGACACACAAATTCATACTGTGTATGTGTGTGAAAAGCAACATGTGAATATGTGAACGTGTGCAAGTGTGCATGGGTGTGCATGAGTCGGCAAATGTGGTTGAATGCATGCATGAGTGTGCAAGTGTCTTTATGTATGTGAGATTATGTGAGTGTGTGAGAACCTGAGTATATGTGTGTGCATGTGTGAGGATTGTTTATGTGCATGAGTGTACATATGGCAGGACTGTATAAGTGTATGCGTGTTTGTACATCTGTGTGACTTGCATGTGATACTGTGTTCTACTGTGCGAGTGTGTGAGTGTGTGACTTTCTGGTTTAAGTGCATGCTTGGAGTGTAAATGCTACATGCACTTTTATTTAGGCAGTCATTAGAGTATACTCCAGAATTATTTCATTGGCTTCTGCATAGAATGGGGGAAATGCCCTCCCGAACTATCTATAACACATCTATAAGATATTTGCATAAACATGCACACAATTTTTACCTTGCTTGAAATTTTCAAAGAAAAAAAATAGCGATATTCAAATTTTGCCCAAGGATTTTGCACCTGGTTATATCAATTTAATAGATGTAAATCAGCTGCCAAAGTTGGGAAATCTTCCTTCCCCATTGCTTTTTAAATTTTTTTGATTACTTTATTCTCTCAGGATTCCTCATTCACAGTGACACATGCCACTCTTGGCAGCGATTAAGGAGACTTTGGGATTAATATTTAAAAGACTGAAATTAGGGGCACCTGGGTGGCTCAGTCGTTGGGCGTCTGCCTTGAGCTTGGGTCATGATCCCAGGGTCTTGGGATCGGGCCCTGCGTGGGGCTCCCTGCTCAGCAGGAAGCCTGCTTCTCCATCTCTCACTCTCCCTGCTTGTGTTCCCTCTCTCGCTGTCTCTCTCTGTCAAATAGATAAAATCTTTAAAAAAAAAAAAAAAGACTGTGGGGTGCCTGGGTGGCTCAGTGGGTTAAAGCCTCTGACTTCAGCTCAGGTCATGATCCCAGGGTCCTGGGATCGAGCCCCGCATCGGGCTCTCTGCACAGCAGGGAGACTGCTTCCCTTCCTCTCTCTCTCTGCCTGCCTATCTGCCTACTTGTGATCTCTGTCTGTCAAATAAATTATAAATAAAATCTTAAAAAGAAAGACTGTAATTAACATCAGTTTCCACCCCAGACCACTCTTAAAGTTGTAGAGGGCTCCGGCCATTATTTCTGGGACCAGGCCAATGCCCATTCATTGATACATTTCCCTTTTGTTGGTTAAAGCATGCTGCTCTAGAAAGGAGAAGTCAAAGCCCTAGGGCCAAAGCTACCATGAAATGAATGCCAGGTTCAGTGCTAGACTCATGACATACATTATCTCATTTAATCTTCACTGCAACCTTGCAAGGCAGTGTTAATTCCATTTTTCAGGTGGCTGTTGTGGTGTGGAGACATTAAATAAGTTGCTTAAGATCATGTGGCTAATTAGGGGGGAAGGTTGGCATCACATTCAGATCCATACGACTCCAAATTGTGTTCTTTTCTCTACACTGTGCTGAACCTTTTCAACTGAATCTGAAAGTATGACCTTTACAGAATTTATATCCTCCCTCACAGGGCATGGGGTTTATTTGGCTGCCTGCTACTTTCTAGCCCTCAGTTGTCCTCTCTAATGATGCCTAAAAACTTATCTGATACCAGTTTCCTATCTATGTTAGAGGCAATGAATAAATTCATGAACTATACTTCTAATGTTAAGCCTCACTATGTATTTATTTTACTGTATATTGGCTTGACTAAACTTACTACTAAATTGTGTAACACAGTTTGCTGAATGACTGTTGTATGTCAGAGGTATACCCATTTTACAGATGTGGACATTGAAGCTTTAAGAAGTTAGGTAATTTGCTTAACTACATGACCAAAACCAGGAGGGAGACAAACCATAAGAGACTCTTAATCTTACAAAACAAACTGAGGGTTGCTGTAGGGAGGTGGGTAGGGAGAGGGTGGTGGGTTATGGACATTGGGGAGGGTATGTGCAATGGTGAGTGCTGTGAAGTGTGTAAGCCTGGCGATTCACAGACCTGTACCCCTGGGGCTAATAATACATTATATGTTAATAAAAATAATTAATAAAGTATAAAAAACATGAAGGGGCACCTGCACCCAAATGTTTATAGCAACAATGTCTGCAATAGCCAAACTATGGAAAGAACCTAGATGTCCATCAACAGATGAATGGATAAGAAGTGGTATATATATATACAATGGAATACTATGCAACCATCAAAAGAAATGAAATCTTGGCATTTGCAACAACGTGGATAGAACTAGAGGGTATTATGCTGAGCAAAATAAGTCAATCAGAGAAAGACAATTATCATATGATCTCCCTGATATGAGGAAATTGAGAGGCAAAGTGGGGATTTTGGGGGGTAGGGAAGGAAAAAATGAAACAAGATGGGATCGAGAGGGAGACAAACCATAAGAGACTCTTAATCTCACAAAACAAACTGTGGGTTGCCGGGGGGAGGGGAGTATGGAGAGGGAGGTTGGGCTATGGACATTGGGGAGGGTATGTGATATGGTGAGTCCTGTGAAATGTGTAAGCCTGACGATTCACAGACCTGTACCCCTGGGGCTAATATTACATTATATGTTAAAAAAACAAAAAAGACTACATGACCAGAACCAGCCAATTCTACATCCCTGCTGACAATGCTGGATAAGCTTCTTTGTTTGACAAGGTTTGGATAAGTCATTGGATCTAACTGAGCCTCAGTTTCTTCATTTGTAAAATGGGAATCACAGTGCTTTTACTGCAAGATTGTTACAAGGGTGAGAGACAAAAATACATAAAGCATTTTGAATATAATAGGCAGAGAATACTATGATAGTGCTTATCTGAGGCATTATAGTTCAAGGTGAGTATGGGCTTTGGGAATAGATAGACCTGCTGAATTTCTCTAAGTTTTAATTTCCTTATCTATAAAATGGCAATAGCATTTTATAGTAACTTTTCCCAAAGTATGTTCCAAAGAACACTGTTAGCTCCAGAGAATATGAAGAAAATATTAAGCAAAACCTGGGTTTCCTGATCAAAATTTTTTGGGAAGCTCTTATAGACAGCTTTCCTTATGCAGGGATTCTTTAGATTTTCTAGAATCTGTAATATATAATATGAGAATGTACTTTGTGAATTTCCAAGTGGGAGCTGTAGTATTTCTCCTTTTATTTTTTCACTATGGATTTTTTTGGGGGGGTGTCTATAGCAACTTGCAGAAAACAGCTGTATAGAAAATATTTTGGAAGTACTGACCTGTCTTGAAGATTAAATGGATAATATGTGTAGAGCAGGTATACAGTAAGAGTTCAATAAATGTGACATCGTCATTATTACCATACTCATCATTATAATCATTACTTAGCTCCACCATGGTACAAGTTGTCTGGGCCAGAAAAGGTATGTCTAATACATTCTTAGAAATAGGGGTTTGCAAACTGCAGCCAGAGGTCTTGTCTGCCAGTTTAGGATGAGCTAGTCCAATGGTGGTAGAAACTTTAGCAGACAATATATTACTTAATTACATCAGGTGTATTTATTTGTATGAAATAGATTCCTTAGAGTCACCAATAAGTTCTTTGATGACTAAAAATTTCCTGGAACATCCCAGGCTGGAATTCCATAGGTAGAGACCCTGTTGTTGCATTGCCTTTTTTGGTTTTAGCATTTCATGAAACCTCTTTTTAACACAGGTATCTTCCCATATCTGAGAGTTTTGCCTCTTTTCCTCTCCACTTAAGCTAAGAAACAATTAGCTGTGAAACTTGGCAGAGGTAGGGTGAAATGTTCTTGAGTATCTGACTTATGTAACTGGACTATCTTCTCCTTGATTCAGTTCTTTGGCAATCTGGAAATAATTTGCTTCTACACTTGTATATCTCCTGTCAAGGTGTACACAGTTCACCTAGATATACGGTCCTTTTAAAATCATCTAAACTTTTATCCATTCTCTACTCCTTATGGTAGAGTTAAATCATATTTCAGGAGCAGAATTCTAGGATGGTGGTGGATCCTATTGCTTTCCACCAGAAGTCTTCAGGGACTATGTGGGTTGCTTGGCCATGAGCTAATCTTTTAGAGAGAGGTATATTTTTAGAGAGAGACGTATTAACCCAAAAGGAAATTTACTCACACATAAAAAATGTATTTATGCACCAAACCTGCTGGTACTGAAGGGTAAGATGTGGGATAAATATACAAGAAACTTTGTATCTAGCCTGGAGGCCAATGTTATAGATTTTATTTGCTGTATAGGGTTCATGACTAGGATTAGCTTCTCTTTTCTCATTCTGATGGTTAAGATGGATATCATGAAAAAGTAAGAAATTAATTATTTCTTCACTATTTTAACCCTTGGTATGGCTGTTCAGGAGGTTGTTTGCATTAGGTTGTGGACAAAAAACATAAAGAGGCCAAGATGGCTGAGGTGGACTGAGAGAGACTTTCACAATCTATTGGTTCACTGATTCCCAAGGACCATTTCAACCCTTCCCTTATGTGCCTCAAGTGAAGGAGAGCTCCTATTATGTATGGATTGATGGTAATTAAAATGGATATTCTATCTGTCTCTACTGTCCTAGTATGTGGTTTGACAAGAATGTTAGAGAAAAACAAATAACTCTGGCCAAATTAATGCTGTGCCCTTCATAAATAAAAAAGTGATTTAGATTTTTACCAAAGTCAAGTTCTGTTTATGAAAAGCTTTTTGCTAAGTAAAAACTCAGATTTAATATGGCCTTGTGGAAAGATCTGAATTTGGTTGTTCCACCCCATAAAAAGGCCAGGCTCTGTGGCAGTTACACAAGGTACAAATATGGACAACGAGGCCATGGCAGCTCAGATGCTAACTGATAACTTGGTGACCCTGAGGAACCTGACTCCATCCTAGTAATTCTCCTTTATATAGCACATATGATTTTGTAAACAATCAAGCTAAATAAAACATCCGAGGAAGATTTCATGGCCTAAGAGCCATCCAAGACCACTCTGAACAACAAGCTCTAATCTTTGCCAGTTTGTTTATGATCTCTCTGGGTTTTCTGACTGGACCCAGAGTGTTCTAACTCATTTAATTACATAAAACCTCTTTACTCTATCTAAGTTATAAACCTACTACTTTGTTAGATATTTTATCTGAAAGATATGTTGGTTTCCTTCTTGAGAGATTCAAAGCCTGGGTTTCACAGGCTCACAAGAAGTAGGTTATCATTAGGCATTTAATTATTCTACTATTGTCCCACATTTGTATTCTTTACTGTGTTCTGTAGAACTCTATTAATGAATCAGTGCTTCTACTGTCTTAGGAAATAGAGATATAAGCATTCTTTTATGCTTACTTACTACAGTTTTTATACATTAGAGATGGGTTTAGTAATGGTTATCATTGCTGTCTTATTATTGCCAAGAATTCTTGGTCAGTTATACTAAAACCAAAATCATCATTTTTGGTAGATCTCTACATATGATTAACTTTGCCAACAATTCTATACTATAAATTTACTTGTTCAGGCACCTTGGTATCTGAATAGGATCAGTTTACTTTGGAAGATACATTTGGTTATATTTTGTAGGCTAAAGTAAATACTGCCATATGCTACAGCAGTGCTGTCCAGTAGAAATAGAATGTGAGCCGCCAATACAAGCCATATGAAAAATTTTAAATTTTCTAGGAGCTACACTAAAATGTTTAAAAATACAGGTAATACTCTTTTAAATGAATAATTATAATTTTTATATTATTTAACCCAATATATCCAAAGTATTATCATTTTAGCATGAAGTAAATATAAATATTCTGTTTATGATTTATTTATTTAAGAGCGAGAGAGAAAGAGGGAGATATCACAAGGTTGGGGGGTAGAGGGAGAAGCAGGCTCCCCACTAGGCAGGGAGCCCGACGTGGGACTCAATCCCAGGACCCCGGGATCATGACCTCAGCCAAAGGCAGACTCTTAACCAACTGAGCCACGTAGATGCTCTCAACATGAAGTAAATATAAAAACTAATAAGGAGATACTTTAATTCATTTCTCTACCAAAGCTTAAAGAAGATCCAGAAGTGAAGTGTTTCACAGCTCTTAATACAAAGAAAAGTTTTATTTCTGTTGAGCCATGCATTTGTCTTTCTGTTGGGGACTCAGTGAATCACGGAACTGTTCATGTTGGCCTGTTGTGTTGGTCGGGAGCTAGAAAACTACAGTGAAATTTGATCTTATTTACTTGTGCACATAGCTCCCTTAAATAAAGATCACATTTCTCAGCTTCCTTTGCATCCAGGTATGGTCATGTGGCTTAGCTATTGGTCAGTGATAGTTATTGGTCAGTAGCTTCAACGAAGTCTTCTTTAAAGAGAGGGGGTAGGGACACCTGAGTGGCTCAGTCAGTTAAGCATCTGACTTCAGCTCAGGCCATGATCTCAGTGTCCTGGGATTGAGCCCCACTTGGAGGCCCACACTCTGCAGGCAGTCTGCTTCTCCCTCTTCCTCAGTCCCTCCCAACCCCACTCGTACTCTGTCTCTCTCTCAAATAAATAAATAAAATCTTTAAAAAAACAGAGGGGACAAGGCCTCTCCCCTCTCCCTAGTCCGTGTTCTAGTGCTCGGAACAAAGATGTGGTAGCTGGAAAACTGGCTGCCACTGCATACTATGAGAATAAGGGTCCATCCCGGAGATAGGAGAGGTATGAGTGAAAAGAAGCTTTCTTTCTGGAGTCATCACACAAGCTTTGGACTGCCTACCTCTAGATTTCTTTTGTGTGAGAGAAAATCACACTTATATCTTGTTTAAGCCACTCTTTCTTTCTTTTTTTTCCTTGAGGGAGGTATTTCTTGTCGCTGAACTCTATCTAATCTTATCTGACATACCCAGAATATAAATTTTCTCTGACTGTGATTTCATAATGAATAGCAGAACTTAAAGGAAAGGGAGTGAAAAGGCAGAACAACTACTTTTTAGCCAACTTTTCAGTAAAACAACTATCCTACAAACACAGGAAGCAACACCATTTAGGTAGGAACAAAAGCATGCAATGCTTTTGGAGTAGAGATAATTTTCATACTCTTTTAAACTAATTCAGCTTTACAGTATCTGAAAATGAATTTCTTTGAGACAGCTACTAATTTATCTTCTACTTACAAAAGATTTGTCTTTGAAATGTGTCTTTACAATGAGAATTAAAATATAATGACAACAATAGCTACCATTTGTTATTATAATTTAATGTCTATGATGGGAGAAGCATTACACTAGGTGTTTCACATATATTATCTCATTTAACCCTTAAAACTACCCTACATAGTAAGAATTATTTCCCCAGTTTACAGGATGAGCTCAGAAAAACCAAGTAACTTACTCGAGATCTCATAGTAACTTAGAAGTAGAGCTGGGATGTGAGTTCATTTCTGTCTGAATTTTTTTCTGTCCTGAATCTCTGACAATTTTCATAATTTTCTGACAGTCAAGGAAGAGGTGCTGGGATACTGCTGTGTATATGTTTATTGCCACTTTTCTAGATATTCAGTGCCAGTGCTGACAATGGAAAGGTAATATCTGAATCTGAGCAAGCTTCTCTGAATGGTATATTGAACAAGAGGTCTAAACCAGAAATCCTGACTTGCCTCTCCTATTAACTATGGGCCTAATTAGCTGCATGATCCAGCATAAGTCATTCGACCTTTCTGGGCCTTGGTTTTCTCTCCTTATATAAACAGTGGGCAGAAGTAGGTGTTCTCTAAAATCTAATCTAGTAAAAACATTCCATGATTATACCAGTAAGTCTGTCAACAAGGAAATGAACAAAAGGGAGTGTGCTGGAAAAGAAAGTAGGCAGTGGTATTTAGATGCTTGATATGCAGAATAAAATTTAAAATAAATGGACCTAGCAGAGAAGTGTGGGAAGCTCTTTTTGATTGTTGAAACTGTTTATTCTTGACTCCACTGTTAATTTGACATGGTTTCAGAAATATCTTTTGAGCAATACTTCTTAGAATGTTCTCCTAATGCACATTAACTGAAGTATTTTGGTAGCATGGAATGAACTCCTTTTAAGTTTGTTGGACTCTAATGTGTTTATCCATACGTTAGTAGAAAGAATTATTTAACTGAAACTTAAATTTTTTTATCCACTTAGAGTAAAAAAAAAGGAAATTACTAAAAAATAGATTTTAAATGTGCACTTAGCTGAAAAACACATTTTGCAGATGTGTAAATTGAGACCCAGAGTGGCTGAGTTGACTAAGATTACATTGAGAGTCAGAGCTCTGCCAGGACACTGGAAGCATCTGCTGTATGTCGAGTTTTGGTGAGGGTCCAGAGGGGCAACAGGTTATTAGCTAAACTTTGGGCTGATGCAGGACTGGAGATCCATATTTGAAAGCCATCTAGAAGACAATGTGCCTTGCAAAGACACAAGAAGAAAATGATCTGTCTCAGGCTTAGGTCTGAAGATATTAAGTAACTAGATTCCTCCTAGATTTCATGGCCACTAGTCAAGTTTCATGAGGGCATGGGGCCCGAGTTTATATTATCTATATGGTCAAAAAAACCTGTGACCTGAGATTTTTTTTAAAGATTTAATTTATTTGAGAGAAATCACAAGTAGGCAGAGAGGCAGGCAGAGAGAGAGGAAGGGAAGCAGGCTCCCTGCTGAGCAGAGAGCCTGAGGTGGGGCTCGATCCTAGAACCCTGGGATCAGACCTGAGCCAAAGGCAGAGGCTTTAACTCACTGAGCCACTCAGGTGCCCCTGAGATTTTTAATTTAAAGTTTACCCTGAACTGTAGGAGAAGGGCTCCTGGCAGACACAAATGTAAATCCTCTCCAGAGGATACTGGCTTCACATGGGACTGAGAGAAAATTTCAACATATTTGAACTCACAAGAAAAAAATAACAGAAACAAGAAAGCAAGCTATCATATGCAAGAGTTGATAGAAACAACAAAACACAGACCCAGACCCACAAAGATTTGACATGTTGCATTCTCACCATATTAAATAACTCTGTTTCATATGTTTAAAGGGAATAACCAGAAACAGGATTAAAGAGGAAAATATTATCAAAAATCAATGAGGAATATTTGAAAACAAAGTTAAAATTTTAGAAATAAAAAGTAATCACTGAAATTAAAAATTCAGTGGAAGTGTTAGACATCAAAATAAACAGAGCTGAAGAGATACTTAGTGAGCCAGAAGACAAATTTGAAGAAATTATCTATAACAAAGAAGCAAAGACATGGAAAATAGGAAAAAGAAGTAAATGACATAAAGGTCAGAGTGGGCAGTCTATTTGAACTTCCAAAAGGAGGTAATAAGGAATGTGGGAAAATCAAGGTTTAAAGAAATAATGACTAAATACTTCCTATGATTAATGGAAGACAAGTGTTTTTACATTCAAGAAACTCAGCAAGTCACAAGCAAGATTAAAAAAAATGAATCTGCAGTGATCTTTAGGAAGGGCATTGGGCCGTGAATGCTATTGCCAGCCTCAACTTTGAAGCATACAAAATAAAGTTAAGTTGTCCTGTGTCTCAAAGCAAATTAGTTCCTTCAACTATAAAATGAGGGAACTATTTTAAAAAAAAAATTTTTTTTTAAGATTTTATTTATTTATTAGTTAGAGAGAGAGAGGGCGCGAGCGCGAGCACAGGCAGACCGAGAGGCAGGCAGAGGCAGAGGGAGGAGCAGGCTCCCTGCTGAGCAAGGAGCCCGATGTGGGACTCCATCCCAGGACGCTGGGATCATGACCTGAGCTGAAGGCAGCCACTTAACCAACTGAGCCACCCAGGCGTCCCAAAATGAGGGAACTATTACCTACTCTACTTATACCTTATGGACAGTATGAGAGGGTTTCCCAGAAACCTTATTACCAGGTTACTGGGAATTTGGCAGCTTAGGTACAAGTCAAGTTTTTTATGGCAGATGCAAGACCCCATTCAGAATTTCTATGAGCTCCACCTAATGTGAAAATGTACTGTTCTTACTCTTTCATGAAGGACTAATCTCTGTCCTTCCCATCCCTCTTCTCCTTCTCTCCAATGACTCAGAATCTGGAATAGTCCTTCAGGTATTTCGCAGGCATTTTGTATCATCCTAGATCGATGCGCAATCCAACATCAAATAATGACTCCATATTATGTCCATAATGATGAAATGAAGAAAATGAGTATATATGTATTTGGAGAAAAAAAAAAACATCAGATAAATGTAGGACATTTGTGTTTTAGGAATAAAAGTATCATTTAATTTATTGATGGGGGAGATATACGAGGTACTCTTTAGAATCTTCAATCATCTGATTTTGACATATGGAATTGGGACGTATTTTGATTCATTACCCGTGTCCTGGCCACCAGTTTTGCACAACTGAATTCTGGCTTCCTTTAACCTCTCACAGCCGTCTCCACTATAAAACATTTTTCACCTCCTTCTGTCCTGGCAGAGGACTGCCAGGCAGCAGGTCACCCTGTGCAGGGGCGCATCCAGCTCCCTACAGGATTCCACCTACAGGGTCAAATACACCTTTTAGATAGGCCCTTTGCTGGGTCCGAGTTCACTTCATGTAGATAAACAACTGAGAAAAGTGCCCACTAGCAAACGAACCCAGAATGCAGAATAAGAGTTTGAGTAAATGAGAGGAACGTATTTCAAGTGAAGCACAAAATTTTCCTGTTTCTTTAGATGCTGCTATAGATGTGTAAAAATGTATTCCTTATTAGTGACTGTACTTTAACCATGTAAATAAGCACACCTCTTCACACTCATGCTTACTTACATTTTCTTGCCTCACGATTGCCACCTTATTTAAATATATGTCTCTGTTTTGAAAAACAATTTTAAAGCTTTTATGTCCTAGAACAGTGGGTAGTTAGCTCGGATTTACAGAGAGGCAGTTGCAAACTTACCTCTCCGTACAAACTTGTCAAATTGTCAAAAGTTCCACTGGATTTTGCATTGCTGCCTGCTAATGCTGGCATTACAGGTGTGGTTTTCATTGTCTCAGAACAAAATGTAAAAGATGTATTTTGAAAACATTTGATATTTGTTGTGCTTTGAATCACCTGACTATATCTATATCTATATCTATATCTGTATCTATCTATGTATCTATCTATCTATATACACACACATACGTACATACATACACAATCTAATGGTCATTAAATGAATTCTCTTTTTTAAAGATATGGGATTTTTGAACAGGAGAACAGGAGAACATTTTACTCAATCTCTATTTTCACTTGAGACAATAAAAGGCTTAGGGGGTGACTATCTCTGAGTGGGACATGTTGCTAGGAAATCATGATACTAGCATGATTTTTTTCTACTTCATACCTCTCCCAGAGATATACCTGTGGATTTAGTCTTACACACTCAATTTGACTTGTAATTCTCTTAAGGATGGCTTTTGGTTGTATTTCTAGTGCCTCCAATGAACTTCGCTTACTGATTCAATAATCTAGAGTTAATGTTTTGACCTCACTGTAGTGTTAATGCTGGTAGCCACTGTATCAAGCAGGTTTCTTTTTTTTTTTTATTAAATCAATCAAATCAGAGCCACCTGAAGGTTTATTCTTTATTCTTTTACTGAATAGAAAAAGATTTACTTTAAAATAAATTTGATCAGAGATTGTCATACTTTGAATAGCAAGTTAATGGAATCTATATAGGGATTAGTCACAAGCTTTTTGTCCTTGTAGGCTGAAAAGCACTATAAAACCTTCTATCATGTTTCAGTGGCTAGCTGTCTATATTCGAGCTTTTCTTTAAGTACAGGGAATTTGTAGCATTATGATATGCTAACATTGTTTGCTAACTAACAGAAATATTTCTTCTGAGACCTCAGCTACTGTTCCTAAGAAATTAAGGTGTGTGTCCAAAACCAAATAGGGAAAAGTACCTGCAATGCTAGGCTCCTCTCTGGTTACGTTAATTATCTCTTTTCTATGGAAGATGTTAAATTCTAGTTATTTTATATATGAGTAGATTTTTCTCTTCACTGGCATGATGAATGGCTACATAGTTGTGCCCATAGCGTGTGCATTACATTTTGAACAAAGCTTCTTTATCAAATGGCATTTATGACCCTGCTGTTTCTATAATGTCTGTAGGAAAAATACAGTGTACACACTCATCATTTCAAATGGTCTGATCAATACCTAGAAATTACAGGAAAGTGATACATTGTATGTGGTAGACATGTATGGTCAGATGAAAATCTTTTGATTATTTGCACTTTCAGTAAATGGGAAAACTAATAATGTTTTTTAAAGCATACAGTCTTTGTATCATCAAGGAAAGTTTCCCTGGAAAAAATAATTATATGAGCCTCTTACAACTTCCTTCTCTAATTATTGTTTTATTAGTAGATGCAGATCACTATCTATTAGGGAACACTTAAAAACATAATAAGACATTGTTATAATGAGGATATGTATATATATACATATATATATACACACATGTATATGTGTGTGTGTATACGTCTACCTCTATAAATAGAGGTAAATTCTCAAACAACATGGTCTATATATCAAAGCGTGGATATCTTTATAATGAAAACAAAACTATTTACAATTAATATTTTCTCACCATAAACAATATGGAGTTGAGAGTTTATGGACTATATCCATGAACCATTCATAATCAGTGTCAAAAGCTCAATATACAGGGTCAAGAATCATAGATCTCAGTGTTGGAAGGGGACTCAAGGGCTATTTGACTAATCTGCCATTTTACAAATGAGGCAGCTGAGACTCCAAGAAGTTAAGCAAGTCATTCAAGGACATTGTGCTGTGACTATACATACATACACATACATATACACATATATATGTACATATACATATATATACATACATACATATACATATCATGTCTCTGGTGGACAAGATGGCCACATGTCATAGACTAGCCTGAAAACAAATATCCTTACAGCAAAGCCTTATGGGATCTTCAGGAACTGACCCTGGATGTGTCAATGGGGTACACAATGATAGTACCTCATATGGCTTCTGCTGTATAGCAAATAGAATGTTCAGAAATATCTCAGGGCTGAATGTTCCACCTCTCTCTAGCTGATTAATCTACTTCTAAGTTATAGTATAATGAGAGAGGATCACAGTAGAGAGGAGCAGAGTTGTCCTCTCTACATGAATGCTTACCTTCTATGAATTTCACTGCCAGTTATCTATGAGTAACAATAGATGGGGTGGCTCAGAGGAAGTTTCGTCAAGGAGAGAGGACTACAAAGCTCTGAACTCTGCTTTTATGTTCCCCTTCAAAGACTATGTGACCAGGAGAAGCCAGATTTTATGAAAGAAATATAGTAAATGCATTTTAAAATGATAATAGTAGAGGTTAGGGCCAGTATCCTTAGCATAGGTTAAATGTATTACTGAGATTTCATGGCAAGGAGTTCCATTTTAAGGGAGCATGATTTGACCTGTGGTTATCCATATCTCAACCATGTTATAACAAGCTTCAATTGTATTCCTCTTGAGGTTTTTTAAAAGACTAGTGAGTTAACCTTTGTGAACTACCATGAGACCCTCAGGTGAGAGAAACCTATATCAAGTTATCAGTTCAGTGCTGCTAACAATACTCAACGTACCTGCAAACAGACCGAAAATCATCAGTAAACCATTCACGGCAGTCCTCTTGGTATCAGAGCAGCCCAGTTAACATGCTAACAGCTAAGCTTCATGCGCTTAGAGGAAGAAAATGATCAATGGCAAAGAGCATATCCACCTTTGAAATGACATGATCCATTATAAAATCAGATGTTAAATTGCTTCCTGTACTGAGCACACTCAATTAAAAGTCTGCACAGTGAGATCATCTTGATGGTTAAATATGCTCTGTGGGAACAACCTTTATGGAGCTTAAAAATCACAGAAGGACTATTCTTACTGTGGCACTAGAGATTTGGAAGGCATTTCCTTCCCTATTTTTCAATTTGGTAGTTTTATTAGGAAGGTTTTTTTGCCTGAGAGGCTGCTGAGTTTTGCGTCATACTTATCCACCCTTTTGCTTCTTTGAGCAAGAGATGCTTCTAAGTGTTCTTTTTCTATTGGGTCCATAATGGATGAATGTGGCTTTCATTTAGGGTCTCTGGACAAAGATGTATCTTTTGTGCACTTGATATTTGATGCCCTTAATCTCCTTGACCTTTCCCTTTTCTGTAAGTTCATCTATTCATCGGAGTCCCAGCTCCTATCTAACTCTTCCTTCTTCCTTTGGCAGGGGTGAGGATGGAGGGCTGAGAAGAATGTCAGGCATGGAACAAAATCAGCAGAACCAGCTTCTATCTGCAGGTTTGCAACCAGCCAGGCTGTTGGTTTTGGATGAGTTATTTAACCTCTCTGGCCCTCAGGTTCCTCATGTTTTAAAAACTTGAAATATGTTCATTGTTTTTTCCCTACTCTTGTTTATTTAAGTAATCTCTCCACCCCACATGGGGCTCGAACTCACAACCCCAAGATCAAGATTTACATGCTCTTCCAGCTGAGCCAGCCAGGCACCTCCACTGTTCATTGTTTACTGCTTGCCTCATCCTGCCAGACTGCAATCCCCAGTAGCACAGGAATCTTTATTCTCCTCACTTATGGGTTCCAAGATCCTAGCACATGGTACATAGTAGGTGCTCAGTGAAAACTTGTTTCATAAATAAATGATTCACCTGTCTGTTAGTGGTGTCATCACCATTCATCCAGTCTCCCACTGTAGACATCACAGAGTTAGTGAAAATTCCTACCTGCCCTAACACATTTCTAGTAGCCAAGTCCTGTTTCCTAACTTCTTTCATATCCATCCTTTTGCCTCCATCTGTGCTTAAACTCCCTTATATCAAGTTTTCATCACTTTTCATTATATCCTCCAAACTACTTTCAGAGTGATCATTTTAAAATACAAACACAGTTAGGGCACCTAGGTGGCTCAGTTGGTGAAGCATCTGCCTTCAGCTCAGGTCATGATCTTGGGGTCCTGGGACCAAGTCCCATGTCGGGCTCCCTGCTCAGTGGGAGTCTGCTTCTCCCTTCCCTCTGCCTCCTCCTGACTCACACTCTTTTTCTCGTACTCTCTCTCAAATAAAGAAAATCTTTAAAAAAATAAAATATGAACATGGTTATGATATTAACCTCTTTAAACCCCTTCAATGGCTTTCCCATTGTCCTCAGGCTCAAGTCCAAACTCATAGGAGTGGTATACAGACCCCTTCATGATCTGTAAAGTCTTTTGTGACCACTTCCTAGACCTTCAGATAATGCAAAATATACCTTGTGCATTGCTTCTCTCTTTTAGAGCACTTAGTGAGAGACATTTAAAATCTTTGTTCACAACTGTCTCCTCAGCTATGGATATGTTTCATCACCTCACATGCTGCCAGGGACATAATAGGGGCTCAGTAAATGTCTGGCAAATAAACAGTTAAGTGAGGAGGTTAGACCACTGCAGTGGCTTTCACCTATGGGCAAACCATTTAATGTCTCTGTGCCTCCAAGTATTAGAATCTCTAGTGATGCTGAGGCAAAAGGACTAGAAACCACCACATCTATGAAACGCTGAAGCAGATATCTCTACACTTTCTTCCATACCTAATCTTCTATGGGACTATCACTTTTCCTCATCATTTGATTTGTTTGGGTGGGTAAGGGTGATTTGAGATGAGGGAGGAGTGGAGTAGGGTTTAGGGTAATTCATCTGGAAGGGGGAGGGGCAAGTGTAGAGGCATGTTCATAATTAGTCCTTTCTTTCCCTTCTGAGTGATTTCTGCTGATAGGATTGGTGCATGTCTTGGTGTATTAGGTGGAAGAGGTGGACTGAGGAAAGAGAAACTCACAGCACAATGAATTTCATGTTGATTCATTGGAAATACAAATATTTGAATTTGTACAACTGGTGATTGGTATATCACCAAAGGTTTTGCCTAATTCTGAGGCATCAGGAAAAGCACATACAGATGTGAGTGGCCTTAGGGAGAAACTGTATAATACAGAATCACTATTCAATCAATAAATACAGTACAGTGGTTAAATGTATGGAATGTGAAGCCAGAATACCTTAGTCCAAGTTTAGGCTCTGATAACTACTATGCAGTTGACTTTGGACAAGTTAATTTAACCTCTCTGTGTCTCAGCTTCCTCCTTTGTAAAGTGGGCACAATGACATGACTTACCTCACAGGGTTGTTATGAAGATTAAAAAAATACATGTACAACACTTAGAATAGTGCCTGTTACATAGCAGTTATGTGAGTGTGTGCTTTAGCAATAATGCAAATGTTAACATTCTTGTTTTAAACTCTAGACATACTATGTCTGACACATGAAAGGTTGGAAGGGGTTCAATAACATTTAGCAAATAAATCACTACTCAGTTTAGAGCCACAATACCCAGCTACTTTCTTTCTCTAACCATCTTCTGGCTTGTTCTGTGTCTCCACTAGACTATAGGCTTCTCCTGTGCAAGAACCACATCCATATGGTTTGCCATTATAGCCCCAGTACCAAACACCACACCAAGCACATAGCAAGCACACACACATCTGTTCTGTAAATAAATGAATAATTTTAAGGTCTGCATTTTAGTTATTATTACGTTGTCTTTATCATTTTATCAATTTCTGAAACTGTAAAATGCAATCCTCTGTCCCATATTATTTCTATGTGAGGCAACAGAATTTTGTAAAAAATTATGTTAGAGTTAATGCTCTTAACAGAGGGATTTTCTTGTTTCTTTACAGCATGAGACTATAGACTTTTTGGTTCACAGACGAATTCAGTGGTACAAGAAGTCTCATAGAGCTTTTTTTTTTTTCAAGATTTTATTTATTTATTTAACAGACAGAGATCACAAGTAGGCAGAGGCAGGCAGAGAGAGAGAGGAGGAAGCAGGCTCCCCACTGAGCAAAGAGCCTGACGTGGGGCTCGATCCCAGGACCCTGAGATCATGACCCAAGCCGAAGGTAGAGGCTTAACCCACTGAGCCACCCAGGCGCCCCTCTCATAGAGCTTCTAATCTTTCCTGTTTAGCACATGGCATTTTATATTCTCAAAAAGATTCATAGGCAGAGGTTCCGTAGGAGTTATTATTTATTAATTCTACTCATTTAATGAGCACATGGCCTGAGGATAAGGAAAAAAGGTATAAAGAATGACCTATTTTTTTTTTAGTTTAGGTAATGGAAAAACAAATCATGTACACAAATAGCTATATCACGATGCCAATTTTACTCTCTTGCAATGAGTATGGTAGGGTTTTAGAGGCTCCTCTCAATGTGATCAGGAGAGATTTTATGGAATAGCTAAAACTGTAATTGGTCTTGGTGGATGGGTTGGATTTTCCTAGGTGGAAAGGTACCTCAGCATTCCCAGCTGAGGAAAGGGCACAGAGAAAATGTGAACGTGTGATATATTGGGAGCGAGCAGAGCATATGAGAGCCCTTTCGCAGAAAGAGGGATTTAAGCAGGAAGCAGAAGTAGAAGACAGGCTGGAGACAGAGATTTGGAATAGTTTTTGGTGGGCTTTTGATATCAGCCAAAGATATTTGAAGTTTATCTCTAGACAGTGGAGATCTATTGCTGATTTTAAGGTAGGGGATAGGAAAAGGAAAACCAAGTTGTGGGAATAGTAATTGGGCAGCAATATGGCACGGTATAAATAGAGTTCCTGAGCTTAGTTCTGTTTTTCAGTGATGGAACACCCAGTGGAAATACTCAGCAGATGACTGGAAATGAAGGATTATTTGAGTTTGAGGGGGATACCAATTTAAAATAACCTGTAGAGAACCACAGTGGGAGACATGGGAAAGGATGACATGACTGCAGGAAAATGCAGAATGAGGACAGAGGTTCAAATCCAGATTGACAGCAACAAAAGATGTAATTACAAGTCCAGTAGTATGTTGCTTACGAAAACCCAGTCAAATACTAGCCTAGGAAACACTTGGAAGTCCCTTATGACCCACGAAGGCATACAGATCAGACTTTGAGAAGTACCACCATAAAACAAAGACCAATGAGGATTTGGGAGTGTAGGAAGGAGGAGAAAGAGGTAACTCCAATGTACCTGTTGAGCAGTCAGATCCTGTCCACTTGGGATCACAGCTGCACACTCCAGTGTCCAGAAGAAAAGTCCCATGTCCTGAGCACTGCTCTTGACATATAGGAAGTGGGGTTTCACAGTTGACTCCTCCCCAACCAGTAGAACAGTGACATTCTCCTTTTACACAGATGCCATGGCTGGAACACATCGGGTCTAAGCAGTCCTCTGAAGGTGCCAAAAAGGAGGAAAAAGGAAAAAAGTGAACAGGTGTGGCCTATATACCTTAGGATAATGAAACTGAGATATGCACACTGATTTCCTACTATGTCATTAATACTGTTTTAATTAGGTAATAACATGTCTCATGCAAAGGCTAGATTCAAACCAGAAGACTTTAACACTTAAAAATATGGGAGGGTATCATAAAGGCTGGATCCTAAAATTAGAAGACGAAGGAAATGGAACACCTGGGTGGCTCAGCTGGTTAAGTGGCTGCCTTTGGCACAGGTCATGATCCCAGTATCCTGGGATCGAGTCCCACATCAGGCTCCTTGCTCCATAGGGAGCCTGCTTCTCCCTCTGCCTCTGCCTGCCACTCTGCCTGCCTGTGCTCTCTCTGTCTCTCTCTCTCACTCTAATAAATAAAGAAATAAAGTCTTTAAAAAAAAAAGAGTCTCTCCCTCCCCCTACCCCAAAAAAAGAAGACAAAGAAAACCATACATCTGTTGTGTAAAACTGTGAGCAGTGTGTAGTACTCCCACACATATGGGTGGGTGTACCAGTGTGGGCCTTTGATAGGAATTCCTCAGCTTTGCAAAAAAGCCCAAGAATTTTTGGGGAGTCCTTCCTTGTCTTTTTTGAAATTGGAATCACAGCTCTGAGAAATGGCTTTCACTTGATGTGACTAAAGAAGATATACATAATAATTATACAGAGAATATAAAATAAATAAGTAAATACATAAAATATACAAATATACTACATACAAAAATATGTCTACAAATATATAAGTATATAAAATATTACATATCTTTTTAAAAAGCTTAGATCATTAGGTATTAAGTGACCTGACTGCTATTGTGTAAAAACATGCAATATAATGAATTTATTATAATCTTTCATTAATTTCTTGGAAGCACTGAAAATGCAACATTGTAAGCCTAAATTTAAAAATTATTGAAGTATTTTTTTCATGCCTTTTTCTTCCATCAGGATGCTGTGACATAGTTTTCAGTGTTTTAGAATATCACAAACACAATTCTATTTGTCTTTGATTCTGCGAGTTTGGAAATTTTTGGACACATTCTAACAAAGGAATAAACTCTTAAGAGTATATCTCTGTGTTTGCCCTGGGGAAAATTGTTTTGTGCTTTTAACTGAGTGGCCATTCCATGGGAAACGACAAGGTTGATTTCAGATTTTCTATTCTCCCAATACAAATAAGATGAGACTAAAATAAGTCCCCATAATGAGGATGTATGCTTTGAATTACTTTTCCCACAGTGGAAACAGACTGATAGAAACCTGCCTTCATTGGCAAGACAGGTCTGGTCTTGGGTGTGGCCTACTGTCATGGAACTGTGTGAGCCTAACTAAGCATTATTATAATTAGTGCTATTGCCATTACAATTAACCCCAACTCTCAAGGTCTTAGCACAGTTCTTTACTACTTGAGCTAATCAGCAAATAAATACTAAAAGGTACATCTACTTTGATTTTGTTCATTATTTGGAGGAAAAGGAAAGTCTAAAAGTAGAGAATATTGTTTTAGAAGGAGGTCATTTTGTTATATTAAAATATAACAACTTTAACAAATAAAATGAGATTTAATTTAGTATAATTTATTTTATTAAAAAGCCACCTTCAATGAGTAGGTAATCACTTAGATCAGAGGCATGAAGTCATATGGCTGAATGGGCCAGGAGGCAGGCAACATGACAGAGACAAACTGGATGGAAGAAGCCAGTGTGTTGGGAGTGAACTGGGAGAAGTATCCAGTTTAACAGAAACTGCTCCTTCTTTGTTCCAGGTAATCATCACCACGTAGGAACACGGGCCTGGTGTCACCAGATTTTCCAGTTGTTCAAGAGACCGCAAAAGAGAGGTTTTTTATAGGACACTTCTCTGTTTTTATATTTTGGCAAGTGGATCACATTAAAACAACAACAAAAACACTACCACCATCACCACTGTATGAAACAAACAAAATCCATCCATAAGCCCAGTCCAGCCTGTGAGTTTCCAGTCTGTGATGTCTGACTAAATATTCTTTTCTACTGTATTTGACAAGTTCATACTGTTAAATATGGTGAGCATTCTTCCTTGCTATCTTGGTTATTCCACAAATTTTCTTAGTGATCCCTAGAAGGGAAATGTAAGCTAAGCTGTTTCTCAGTTGCTCCCAAATTTTAATTAGAAGGGTCTAAATTCATTAGGTCAAACATTTTCATGGCAA
The DNA here is from genome assembly GCA_003697995.1 of Taxidea taxus jeffersonii. Taxonomy (NCBI): domain Eukaryota; kingdom Metazoa; phylum Chordata; class Mammalia; order Carnivora; family Mustelidae; genus Taxidea; species Taxidea taxus. Next base: position 108,840 of record ML096376.1, on the reverse strand, counting down.
ACTGTAGGTGTTGTGAGAGATACCATGTTTTGGTGACCATGCATATGTCCATATAACATCTGACTTTACAACTTAAATATAATGATTGTGGTTGGATCACCATAAAAACAATTTCCAGAGGTACTCTTGTATCCTTTCTAGGCCCAACACCATTCATTGGAACAGATACAATCTTCACACCAAAAGTCTACTATTGCTAACGGGAGGTGGAAAGCTAAATTCTTAGAGCAGAATGAGATTAAACCCTTTAGAATGCTGTGTAATAGTCTTAATGAACCATCTTTAAAAAGCAATTATAGTGCATCTTCAGCAGCTTCTTTCCTGAACAACAGTTGTGATGAGACCATCTCCCATGGTAATGGTTTAATATTATTTCTGAAATCAGTCTTATTTGAGGAATGTGGCATGAAAAAGGTCTGATTACTAGTAAACTTATTTTCCAATATGTCTCTTTAAATGAGAAAACTATTGCCATTTCAAACTACGTTTGTGCGTATGTGCATAAAGTTTCCTTTGGGGTGAATTGTAACATAAAGGCACTGCTTTGAAACTCATTAGTGGTAAGTTGGCTTCCTTAGGCACGGAGGTCAAGTTTCAGCATGAGGTATGTAAAAATAAATAATATAAAGCAATGATAATAGTGGTAGTTACAAATCGCTCCCAAAGAAAACATTCAATGAAATGGTTCCAAATGTGCATATATTATTTTTATCATGTGCTTTAAAGTAAGATGGAGCCTAATGTACTGTGTAATAATGAAAGTATATGAATTAATACCTAATATCATCAATATGGAAATTTTCAAGTTATAAAACAGTGTTAGAAATGAGGGGGAAAGCACCATTTTTCCTTACCCATCTGCAAATGTCACAGACATAGCCTCGTGTTAATATTAGAGACTGTCCAAAGAGACACGAACGCTCCCGACTCCAGCCCTCTGCTCCGTGTACTAAAGACATATTGAACATTTACAGCTTGCAAAGATGACTTGCATCTCTACTAAAAGCACACAATGACACTTGGACAGTTTGGTGAGAGAAAAGCCTGAAGCAAGAGATGAAAATGGGGCTCTGACCTTCCTCGCATATTTCTCCTTTGTAGCCTGGTACACAGATGCAGACTCCCATGATGCAGGTGCCGTGACCAAAGCATGTTGGGTCAATGCATTGCTCTTCTGGAACGTCGCACTCTGGCCCCTTCCAGCCATTTCGGCAGACACAGTGTCCTTTCTCATATTCTCCATTCCCGCCACACAGCACAGGGCACGAATCTGAAAGTTGGCAAATGAACTTGTAGTGTTCTCAGAAAGCTTTTAAAATCTCCGAAGTGGCAATTCTTTATTGATTCTTGTATAATATTTCAGGAAAAAATTTGTATTATTTCTGTCTTAGCCTTTATTAAATAGGCAAGTGTCTGTGATTGCAAACAGAATTTTCCTCTTATGGGAGTGGAGTAAGGATAAGTGATAAAAATATAAAAATTATGTCAAGTATTTGCCTTTGATCCCACCAATTATTATTATTATTATTATTATTATTATTATTATTATTTCAAGCTAGGGTCTTTTTCTCTTATGGCTTTTCTTCCTCAAACAGATGTATACCACTTTTAGAAAGAAAACTCCCCCAAATGTAAAAACTGATAAGTAGGCAAGTTATTCATATTATAAAATATTATCTTTAAAAGTTATACATGGAGATGCAACGGGGGTGGGAGTTAAGGTGGTAGGAAAAGTAAAAATGAAACAAGATGGTATTGGGAGGGAGACAAACCAAAAGAGACTCTTAATGTCATAAAACAAACTGAGGGGGGTGGGGGGGAGAGGGGTTGGGAGAGGGTGGTGGGGTTACATTATATGTTTAAATAAAGCTTAAATTAAAAAAAAAGTTATACATTTAAATAGATTTATGCTGGACAGATGTCTACTCCCATGACACCTCGTGCAGACCTTTATTAGAATACTTTGCTTTGCCATTGTTGGTTCCCTATTAAAACTATGGGCTCTTTGAGGGCAGGGCCTGCATCTTTTGTCTTATTCAGTTTTTAATACCAGCCATCATCTTTATTTCTAATCCCCAGATTTGCAAGACCTATCATGCTCCTGGGAAGCCAGCAAGTGCTAGAATTCTCAGCTGTGCAGAATTTAATCTAAGGAAACTGAGTGGCTGGGAAACCTGAGATCAAAGCATTAGCAGACTGAAAACTGTAAGAATATACTGAAAATGAACAGAAAGCATCTCTACGATAATAACTGTAAGCCTCTGGGGAAACACGGTGTGACATACCTAAAGCTTTTCAATAATTAAACTATGGCAAGTCTAAGAAACAGTAAAGTTTGCCAAGTTTAACTTATGACTTGCCAGTTTTTACTTTCTAAGGCTACTTACTGGTTCGGTGACTGTCTGTCCCTTCCTGTTTACATGGGTCTGTGTATAAGCAGTTACAGATGACCTAGGTACAAATTCCACCTGTCAGGCAACCCTGACTATTTCACCTCTTTGAGATTGTTACTTTGCCCAATAAATTGGGAAAACAGTAGATCTATCTCACCGGGCTATCACAGTAAGTATGAATCTGAAGAGGTAACAGAGTGTTTAGAACAGTGTCTGGCAGGGTAAGTACTCAGCTTTTGGTTGTGGTGGTGGTGGGGTGGATACTGCTGCTGTTGCTGTTACTACTACTGCCACTTCTCCTCCTCCTCCTATTGCTACGATCTTGAGTTCTCAAAGGACATGGATTTCCCTAAACCAACTGGAATAACAGAGCAACATTACCTCTTGCACAGTCAGGCCCAAGGAATCCTGGAAAACAATGACAATGGCCAGAGATACACTCTCCATTTCCATTGCAATTGGTTGAGCAGTCATCCATTATTTCTAGTAATAGAGAGAAAAAGAAAAAAAATGAGTAAACTTCCAGGCTGTAGTGTCCTTAATTTTTTTTTAATTGCAAGAACTCCGGGCTTGTAACGGTCTTGCCCTCTGCTGTCTTGGAGCACTTACTATTTAAAATCAGATGCCAAAGATTTTTGCAAGATGTCACATGCAGTACCAAATTATTAAAAGAGCCCTGGAATTGCTGAATTGGCTATTCAAGAGTGAAACTAAAAACCAACCCTCATCTCTAAAGTACATAAAGGGTCTAGATGAATTGTATTCTTATGAGACATTCACAACAAAGCTAAAAATGTCCTAGGATTATAAGACATGTCTCAAAAGTGAAATGGGCTTAAAATTGCAACCCAAAAGACTCAGTCTACTGTTTATTTTTAAAATTTAGGTTGTAGAAAATAAAAATTTTTTTCTCTAGCATCTTAAAATATTTAATCTACCATCTTGACAGCTTAAATATGATAATCAGTATTTCATTTTCATTAATAAGTGACAATGGAAGGCTTTTAAAGTAAGTGTTCATATTAAATTCACCACCACTAAAAGCATTAGAACCTAAGTATTTTGTTGAGAAATGCTTTCTTGACTGTAAATGCTTATCAGTTCTCTGCCACTAATTTCCCTTCAATCCATTCTTAGAGAATAATAGGTTTCAGGGGAATTGAGAAGGCTTTGAAGGTGCCCATAGGTAGTTCTGGTGACATAAAGATGTACAGTGTGACAGAACTTTGATAAGTCTTGTGGTAAGTAACTTGGCTGAAAGGGTATGATGTTACCCAAAGTCAGACTCTGACAAAAATTATTTCTAGTTTAAAATTGTATTTGAATATAATAAAATCAAATTCCAAGTCCATGAATATTATGGTATGTGTGCTTTCTTCTTTCAGTTTTTTTTTTCTTAAATAATCTTCTCATTACTCCTTCTGGAAGTTTTCCATACTTATCATTCTTGGATTCAGAGTTTTATGATCTGGCCCATTAAACTCATACTTCTCGTATGTAGCAATTTTTCTTTTTCAATCCAAATTATCTACTTTGTCTAGTTTCACTTGCATAAGCTATTTCCAGTGGAAGGAGATATTCTAGGAAGTGGTCTTGGCATCTTCCACTCAACTACGAGAATTTATAATGAGGGTCGAGAAATAACATTTCTTCAATTGTGGCCTTTTGACCACTGGTATCGGGAGGATCACCTAAGGCACTTAAAATGCAGAAGCCTAGGCTTCATTCCAGATTTACTGAATCTGAAGGATGCAGCTCAGTGAGCCACATTCTAACAAAAACCTCAGGTGGCCCTGCAGATGCTCATCATATTAAAGCACTGAGAACCAATGCTTCATATAGTAAACTTCCATAGTTAGACAACTGCTGATCTAGACTTTGAGGTTCCGCCTTGGGTAGAATAAAAGAGGAATAAAGTGGTATCTAGTTTATTTGGGGAATTCTTAGAAAGCTGAGAATGAATCCAGTGGTAGAGGAGATTCTTCTCTCTCCCCCATGTGAATATATCACATGGCTCTTTGCAGGTTTATGATAATCTGTTCTCTGATCCCTGTGTTTGAAAACTGAACTGGATAAGAAATTTATATGTGGCATTTGCTGAACTACAACTGGTCTGGCAGGAATGGAGCATTTGACAAAGAGCTACCCATTTTTAAATGTTTTATTAAAACATTAGTTATTTTCATAAAATTATTAATTTATTTAAAAGGTCATTATGAAGAGGCACAGAGGTTTTTTTCATTCAGATATGAACAATCATTTCTCTATTTTCTACTTAATCCATCTTTCTTGTACCAAGCTATAGTGGCACTTCTCAGATCTACATTTGGATTTCCCCTGTCCTGGATGGTTAATAGGAGACCATGGAGGACACATTCAAAGGTAAACACAGTTGAATTCAATTTCACAAAAGCTCATATTGACAACTTTATGGAAGTGGCCTTGTGGGAATGTAGCTATTATAGAAAAATATGTTTAATAAAGTTTGCTATCAAAATAAGTAAGAATCCCTCCATCTTATTGGTTTATCTAAGATCTGTCCCGGGGCCCACACTGTTGCACAGAGCTTAACACCAGAAATGCAAGTGAGAAGAGAAGGCAATATAGGGAGGTTCTGGAAGCTGTCACCTCCACCAGGTCTGAAAGAGACACTGGGAGGAGGATGGCTACAGCAGGAGCACATAAGTAACCAGAGGTGAAAAAGTATGTGTTTTTCTATTTACGCTGGCTTCTGTGAAATTTTGCCTTCTGTCTTTTTAATCTTACTTCAGAATCACTTCCTTGACTGCACTTCATTAGACTTGAGAAGGATTTTAAAGTTCTGTGCATAAAACTCTGTTCTTCTTCTAGAGTCTACAGCCCCTTGGTATCTGCATCTGTACTGATGATGGGTTTTGCTTCTGGCAGGTTTTCTTATGGGAGAAACTAAAGGTAATGAATAGTCTGATGGAATAATTTTGGTATAAAGGGCATGGGCTTTGGAGTCAGACATACTGGATGTCTCAAATTTCAATTTTGCCATTTGCTGGCTGTGAGAGTCTATCACATTATTTACTCATTCCAAACCTCCATTTCCTTATTTGTTATATAAATATCACTACACCTATGCTATCAGGGTTGTGATGAGAATCAAACAAGATAACTGAATGTAAAGCATCTGGTACAGTGCTTGGGGGAATAATGGCACTCCATAAGTGGTATATATTATCATGTTACAGAGTAAGTTGGCTGAGATTAGGGGATATTGACAACTCTGTCTATACTACTGGAAAATAATATATATTAATATAGGCCAGCAGCTAGCCTATATTAGTCATTCAATAAATGTTGGTTGTTAATACTGTCTTGATCCTTATTAGTAGCAAACCAAATATAGTTAAGATCAATCAACTGATTCTAACATTATCATGAGAGAATGAGTAGCATTTAGCATAGTTAAATGCATACAAACCTTAAATTTTAAATCAAATATATTAGCCTTTCTTTACTCTAATTAAGATAAATCATAAAAACAAAAAATTAACGGGAAGAATTTAGAATATATAACTTAATACTTTTGATTTTTTTCAGAAATTTACTTGGATTCTCTTTAAGTGGAATTGCAGAATTATTTCTGTTGCTTCAGGAGAAGTAAAAAAACTGACTAGCATAAGGAAAAAGCAAATATTTTGTTGCATAGGATACTGACAGCTTGATATGTGGATAATAGGAAATCTATCTCAAAGGTTAGCTTCTTTTTGGGAGGATGTAAGGGAGGGGAAAAAAACTTCAAGCATGTTTCTGGGTCTATTGATTTTTGAAAGGTTAATAGTTGGGTTAGTGTTTTAAGTTGGGCTTATTGGTAAGGATACCAGGAAGGGAGAAAATCTTCACAAATATTTTAGATCTTCTAACTACTTGACTTCTTAGGAGAAACTCAACCTCTAATAACTCATTGGCATTTGCATTATCAAAATTGGGCCTTGACAGAAAAATACCATGAAAGGTATATCTATTAAATTTGCTCCATTGATTCTGTGAGCATTGCAAAATAGTGTCATGACTTAAAATATTTTTTTTCTATTTTAACAAATATGTTGTCTTTTGAAGATGTAAAATCAGTGGAGTTTTTCTTTAGGGGAAAATCATCAGTGCATTTTTGTAGCCTTTCTGATTACTTTAGAGGAAAGTTTTTGATAATCTTATGGCTAGAATACCATTTTCTACTGACTCAAGGTCTTCAGCATCAAGTAAAAATAGATCATAATTGTTATAAAGAGCAGATGGTATATCTATTAACAGTCGACACATCTTCCTAAACATATGGTTGAACAGGTTAACTAAAGGATAAAGTGGTGAGAGTTGTGTAGGAAACTGACAGCTGTAAAATATTTTCCCTTCTTTTTAAAGACATGTGTTTTAGGAAAAATCACACAATAAAATACTGTGTCTATGAGATGTTTCCCCTCAGGGCTCAAAAGTTCTAAAAGAAAGGGCGTCAAGTGACCCAAGTTATTGTCCCAAGACTCTTCTCTAAATACCCTTAGGTTGTATTTTGAAGGCATCGTTGTTCTAGAACCAGCTGTTCTAAAGAAGAACTAGACTGATGCTAGTTTTTCCACTTCAGAAAGCTTTTACTGCCTTTTCTTTTCCAATAGCTCTTGAATTAACAGAGATTCTCTTGCTTACTCCCTATTTCATTGAAGTTGTTCATCGATGCAGCCCTGGTAATATTATTATCCAGGTAATTATTCCTATTGAAAGCATAAAAAAGGTACATGGCAAGTATTCTACAGTAGTGGTGCAAATAATGGAGCATTTAAAAAATCTTAATCAGCATTTAAACAACACTAATGACAACAATAATAAAAGCCTTTCTCATAGTGACCTATCTTGAATAAGGACTTTAAGGTAAAATGAGCAGTGAGTTTAAACAACATCTGTATTACTTTATTTTTTTTAACATCTGTATTACTTTAATCACTCATCTCTTTCTAGAACTATGCTGTTAATTCAAAATAGTCAAGGTAGCTTACCGATTGCTGTGGTTAACACGAACACCTGCTCCATCTTTTTTCCATCATTGTAAAATGCCAGATACCAAGGCCCTTGGTCCATATACTCTATGAAACCGGTCTCCTGCAGTGAGGTTAAGATCAGGTTCCGAGGCGAGTGTTGGGTGTCATCAGAGCCCTTGGAGTCCTGCTTGACCAGTTGTTTTCCATCCATCAGTTTTACAAAATCAAACTGGAACAAATACACACACAAATATAAACCACTAATTTACTTCTAGACTAATGAAAAGCTTTAACTTCAATTGCCCTATTTCTACTTCATACTTCTCTGAGGAATGTAGAAGAAGAAGTTATTCTTTCTTAAGTATATTTAAACCTGATTCTGATTTAAAAATCCCACTATATTTATAAATGTCATAAACCTTTCAATTTATATGTTTATTAGTATTCAAAATAATTGTCTAAAAAAAGTAAACCAAGAAATAGAAAAAAATCTTATTTAGTATTAGGCAAGAGAATCTTGATATTTTACTGAAGTATCAGATAAAAGATATTCGAAACCACACATTTCCCTCAAAAATGGGACAATGATCTTCTCTACAAATTCAAGAATTTTATAGTTTTTAAAACAACTTAACAATCTAAAATTTGAGAACATTCATCATAATTTACTACCTTTGTGGTAGCATATTTAAATATTCAAAGGACCCCCTCCTTTTTTCCCCTAATCAGTGGACAAGCACATGGCACACATTTCCTTGGGCATTTTTTAAAAGGGGGTCATATTTGAATGGCATACTAATTCCATGCTTATTCCCATCCAGAAGGTAAGGTTTGGACTACAGTCGTATCTGTTGAAAAAAAAAAGTAATCCCCTCTTGGTTATGATTCCTTATGCTACTTCTTAGATGGAGCAGGGCCCCAAATGGGTTCATGCAAGGAAGAGATAAGTTAAAAAAAGAGAGAGAGAAATCAGGTGGCTAGCATTTATAGAAGAGCTTTGTAAACCATAGAGGTTTTACATATTTTAGTTATTATTAACAATAAGAAGAAAAAATTTCTACCTTTAAGATAAAACCTCCCTTTTGGACTCATTTCCTTTATTGATTTGCATTCTTCATTGGGACAAAGGGTCAAGGCCATATGGAGCCAGCCAAGGGGGGTGTGGACCCAAAAGCTCAGTAAGATGAGGGGGCAGGGAAAGCTCATGATTATCCTGTTCCAGGAAACAAAATTCAAGTTTTATAAGAGTATTTTGTTAAACTTTCTTTTCTGAATTTGCTCACTAAATGCTATTGCTTATTTCTCGATGTCATTCTTTTTCAGTCGTTTGGGTGTGATTATTTTGGATATTTGCCAATTACAAACATTGTCTGCCTTTACCTTTGACTAGCACACACTTTGCAACTCACAAACCCTGAACTAATCATCCCATCACCCTCTAAAAAGGGTCAAGAAATACCTATAACATCAAATACCTGAGTGTGTGTAGGTGGAATGTTTCTTCTGCCATAAATTCCCAGCAGAGAGTCCTTGGCTAAAGAAATATTGAATTTCAGATATATAGGATGGTGGATAGTAATCTGGAAACGCCAGAATAAGCCGGGTGGAATGGTCTGCATGACCTGTGCACCAATGTCAACTTCTCCAGTGTCTATCGCCCGTCCCTTCTGAAACACTGGTTTTAAAGGTAAAGAAAATCGCATATAATATTAATCTTAACTTACAAGTTAATGGTTTTTAGTTTTTCAGCACAAATATATAAAAATGACTTACTAAACTCTTTTTTCCTCCCTACCCTACCCACATTTCAAGGCTTTACGCAAAATATCTTCCAAGGAGCCCTCCCCAACCAACCACTATACCAGTCTCTTCCTTCTCTTGAACTACTATTACATTTATTTCCATCATTTGATTCATTTTAACCACTATATATACTGAGGTGGTCTGGGTAGCAATAGGAGATACAACGATGAACAAGATGCAGTTCTTGCTCTCAATGAGCTTTGAATATATGAGAGAAAATAGGACAAGTGTACAATAACTATGTTGTAAAGGAAAATAAGTGCTCTGGGTATTCAAAGGAGTAAAGGGTATTTGGTTGGAGGATACTCCTCATTCTTAGCTGTCTCTATGCTTTTTATCTTCCTTTATTTTTCTTCTTAGTGCTTATTACCTCCTAACATACCATATGTTTTATTTGTCTATTGCCTATTTTCTCCCAATAGAATATAAGCTCCATGAGGCTGTGGCTGTTTTGTTCCTTGCTTTATCCCCAGCAACTACAGGAATGTACACAAACAGTATGTGCTCCATACATATTTATTCAATGAATGAATGAATGAATGGATGAATGAGAAAAGGGTATTTATGGGAAGTAGTACTGAAGATAGGCCTTAAGGGAGGGAGAAGATTTCAACAGAGCTTTTGAGAAGAATGTTCCACTGGGAAGGAACGCTTTGTACCAAAACAAAGAGGAAAGAAACTTGTAAAGCTATAGTGGTGGCTATGAGTCTATAGAGAAGAACAGTTAGAGATAGGGCTGGAGGGAAAGGATGGCATCATAGGGCCTTGTATGCCAATCCTGAGAAGCCATTAAAGGTTTTTAAGAAGAGGGGAAATATTTGGGTACATTAGAAAGACTAATCTTGAAGCAGAAGGTAGGATGATTTAGAGCAGGGAAACACAAGGATGATAGAGAATTATGGAGCAAGAATTCAGGTGAAATGACGTGAAGATCTAAATTTAGGGTGGACTCAACAGTTTACATGGGGTAGTCCATTCCAGGCAACTGTGAAATAAGCAAGTGGGACTACATTAAACTAGAGAGCTCTGCACAACAAAAGAAACAATCAGGAAATTGAAAAGGCAACCTACAAAATGGGAGAAAATTATTTGCAAACCATGTATCTGATAAGGGGTGAATATCCAAAATATATAAAGAATTTATACAACTCAATAGTAAAGAAGCAAATAATCCAACACCATAGCAAAAAAGCAAATAATCCAATATAAAATGGGCAAATGACTTTTTTCTAGAAAAGACATACAGATGGCCAATAGGTATAAGAAAGGGTGCTCAACATCACTAATCATTGGGGGAAATGCAAATCAAACCCATAATGAGATAACACCTCATATCCTGTTAGGCTGGTTATTAACAAAAAGATAAGAAATAACAAATGTTGATAAGGATGTGGAGAAAAGGGAACCCTTATAACCTTATACACTGTTGGTGGGTATGCAAAATGGTACAGTTGTTTTGAAAAACAGTATGGTAGGTCCTCAAAAAATAAAACTACCATATGATCCAGCAATCTCATTTCTGGGTATATATCCAAAGGAACTGCAATCAAAATCCTGAGCAGATATCTACACACCCACATTCACTACAGCAATACTCACAACAGCCAAGATATGGAAACAACCTAAATATCCTTTGAAGGAAGTGTGGCTAAAGAACATGTGATGTGTATACTATGTATATATATACCTATATATATACATAATATACAATACATATATATATAAAATACCCCATTGTACATATATACATGAAATATTATTCAGCCACTCAATAAAAAAAAAAGGAAATCCTGCCATTTGCAACAACATGGATCAATCTGGAGGGCATTATGCTAAGTAAACCAAGTGAGACAGAGAAAGACAAATACTGCATGGTATCACTTATGTGTAGAATCTATAAAAGAATAAAAGCCAATTTCATATAAACAGAAACTAGAACAGCTGCCAGGATTGTAGGGAGGGGGAAATGGGGTGATGTAGGTCAAAGGGTACAACTTTTTAGTTATTAGGAGAGCTCAGACAATCTAATGTAGAACATGGTGACTGTAGTTAATAATATGGCATTATGTACTTGAATGTTGTTGAGAGTAGATCTTAAGCATTCTCACCACACCAAAAAAGTTAATTATGTGAGGTGATGGATGTGATAATTATCTTCACCTTTTTAATCATTTCTACATTGTATAGGTTTATGAAATCAGCATGTTGTATATTTTAAATATATACAATTATACTTGTCAATTTCTGCTTGATAAAGTTAAACAAATCACATATTACTGAGGAAGTATTAAACTGGGTTATCCTAAAAAATGTAACAAGATGGGATCGGGAGGGAGACAAACCATAAGAGACTCTTAATCTCACAAAACAAACTGAGGGTTGCCAGGGGGCAGCAGGGTAAGGAGAGGGTGGCTGGGTTATGGACATTGGGGAAGGTACATGCTATGGTGAGTGCTGTGAAGTGTGTAAACCTGGTGATTCACAGATCTGTACCCCCAGGGCTAATAATACATTATATGTTAAAAAAATTAAAAATTTTAAAAAATAAGCCTCACCTAGACAACAAAGAAAAAGATAATATAGCAAGCTCAGAAAAACAAACAAACCAAAATTGCGTTATCCTATAGAATGATACAAATATCAATGAACTTCAGATTATTATAAATTTTAAAAATCTTATTGTACTTTCAAACAAATACTAAAAAATAAAAATCTATTCTTCATGCTAGCATAGAGAAAATAATACTGAGATAAAAATAATTTATCTAAAATAAGCAAGAAAGAGAAGGCACAGACTGGATGGATGAATCAGAAAACATAAAGAAGATGGAAGACAAATTATAATAAAATAAAGAGCAAAGAACTAAATGCTTATGTTAAAAGGTAAAGTCATCATTTCAGATTAAAAAGTAAAATCTGAAGACATATTTTACCAAAAAAATATTTAAAATATAAAGAGACTGATTTATAATAGTAAAAGTTATTTTCTTGGGAAGAAAAAAAAGAAAGAAGAAAAGACAATGTAAAGGAAGAATCTAGCACAGCACTTACAAATTTGAATGTGCTTAAGGAGGGCATTTGCTAACATGCAAATTATGATTCAGTAGGTCTGAGGCTGGATATTTCTCACAAGTTCCCAAGTAATGCCTATGTTGCATGGTCCACAGGCTACACATTGAGAAGCAAGGTTCTTAGGACACTGGAATGCTAGGTATGGGGGCTAAGGAAGAGTCAAAACTGACTCCATTGTTGTTGAGTTTGGGCGACTCAGACAATGCCAGTAGCAAAAACAAGAAACCTAGAAGGAGATGATTAGTGTGAGAGGATGTCAAGTTTAGACAAGCCGATCTTTATTATCTCCATATTTTCTAATTATTTCTGATGTGCTAGTTTACTATATGTTTCTGTGGAATTCTATGTTAAGTGGTGGCAGGTAGGGAAGGGATAGAAGAGGAGGAGCAAGAATTTGCTTGCCTTGGTTTTAAGCCACAAGGATCATACTTCAAGAAGGAAAATTCAATTTGGTCTCATTTCATACTGCCTTTATATTTTTCAGCCATCAACTCTTTCTCCACACCAAACATAGTTTAAAAACACACATGGTCTCTGTCCTTTGTGTTCACTTGCTATAAAATTAACAGCCCATTAAGAAACACACCTGCAGTGGCTTTATTCAGAGGCCAACGCCTTCTAGCTTTTAACTCCCTAAAATGCCTCCATTACTGCTTTTTGTGTTAAGGCCAAGAGTAATAACTATTTTAAGAATGTTCACTGTTAACTGTTAATAATAGATTTCAAATGCAATTTTGAACATAATTATGTATTACAGGACACATAATTTTGTGGAATTGACATTTATAATAAAATATGCCCTTTGAGATGATAAATGACCTACCGAGGACCTTATTTTTCACTGAAAGTTACTTTTTCCCAGGTCAGGCAGAACGGTCTTGTCCCCAAAGGATTGATTATGCATTTAACTCCTAAGGTCCTGGAGCTGACAGATGTCTTCAAAGAGCAGACAATTAACAGACTGTGTTTATGGGGATACTTCCATTCTCTACCTAATGTTGTTTGTTCAATCCCTGTCCTCAATCAGTGGCTCTTATCACTTCTTAAAACGCATCATTTGGTTGTTCAAACACTATCATGAATATAAAATAATTTAAAATTAAGTTCAACAAACACCATTTTAAATGTGCTACAAACAGTCTTAAATGAATGCAGACACTGTCATTTTAAAAAATCAGGGCAAAACTGGCTGATGGACATTAACCTTTATATATGAGCCTTGCCAAATGCTACACCATGTCTCCCTTCTGCACTTTATAGCATCATATACTGCATAATGAGGCTACTTAAATGTTATTCACTAAATCAAAAGAAACTCATGAAGTTGTGTTGTTGGCGCTTCCTGGTTACTAGCATTAGTAAATATCTGAAGCTTATATACTAAGTCATTTATAAAAATGATTTTAAAAGATGGTCTTACCCTTTGAAAGCCTGCATCACAGTTAAAACAAGATAGATGAAGAGACATGACAACATGAATGAACATGTGGACTATAATTTAAATAAAAATAGCATAGCAAGCGAGTTGCCGCAATTTGGTATTAAAGGAAATTCTCACAGCTTGTGGATGGAAAATTTCTCAGCCTCTAACCTTTAACATTGAATGTATCAGAAAGGGGGATGTCTCCCTGCTAGAAATCTACATCGCTAAATAGCCTGCTCCATTTTGTCTTCTCTCAAATTTTGTTACGGGTTACAATGTAGTGTTCTTAGTTAATTTACTATTTCATTTTTTTCTTAATGTAGCTCAAAGGGAAAAACTAAAGAGAAGAAAATGGCTTACAGAGAAAATGGATGTGGATTCCACGATATGGAATGTGATTTCAGGAAGACATTCTGTGCCAGGATAAGGAAGTGGAATAGTTTTGGCCAAACTTAACATGGCCCCTGATCCCTCATTTGCAGTGTTAGCAGCAGGGCTAAAATACAGCACAAAGGTCTGGATTCTGTAACATGAATGTTTTAATTGTCGTTTAATCACTTAGATTGCTACAGCATATCGAAAGGTCCAGGAAGACTGTATTCTCCAGTAGCAGAACACTCTCTTGCAGAAATGCAAGAGGAAGAGCCATGGCTCATATCAAACTGTACAGTACTATTGTTATCACAGTCCCACCAATATCCCCCAATTTAGTTTGAGCTAAACACTCTCTTTATAGCTTGCAACACAGGTATCAACTGCTGAGTGGTAAAAACCAATGGCAGATAGGCCGTGTGGAAGGATGGCAAGCTAACTGACAGTTGCTTAGTTTAAAAGAAAAAGGTCAAGCTACCTGGCAGGTAAATATAGAGGCCCGGAATTGGTGACAGACACTGTGTGCAATGGAACCAAGCCTTCATTATCTCTAGACTCAGACACATACCTGAATACTAAGAACATAATTATTAACAAAACTGTCCTTATAAGACAGGGGTAAGTAGTGCTCTGCTGGACATAGACATGTATTTATTTTTTTCTACTTAATGTAGCTAGACCTCATTTAATGATCCTGCACAAAACTCAGTGAAACATGAGTAGAAGACACTGACATGTGGTCATTAAAAAGATTCTCATATCAGGTCCTCGTGTAAAAATGATCAGGTTAAAGGCTGTGGTATTGTCTGTAACAGCAGTCTTAGCAGTCTTTTAACGGGCTTGCAAGTTCCATAAAATGTATCTAAGCTAAGAAGACACTGGCTTTATTTATTTTATTTATTTATTTATTTATTTTAAGATACTGGCTTTAATTAACTGAAGGGGATGTTGTCCAAAGGGATGAAAAGGAAACATGCCTTAAGATCATATGTGCATTTCACCTCACCCTATAGCACGTTCAAAATCCTCAGAAGACATCAACAAATACCTTTAGTATGGTCTTTCACCTGAATTAATCCTAGTGTGTGTCTCATGGCATAAGTACCATCTCCCTTTTGTTCCTTCAAACATAATAATTGGTTCGTAGTTAAAAAATCATTATGAAATTTAGAATATCACTGCTCAGAACAAAATGAACCCCTAATTCCTGTGATTAGAAGCTGCAAAGAAATATAAAGGGGACAGTGAAAACCTATCCTACCCTTCCCATCTAAGTAGCCTTGTATAATTTTCTTTACATGAACTGCTGAAGAAAAATATGTATTCAACTCTCAGTTCTTCAAGGATAGATTTTCCAGATTGTATACTACACATGCTTTTCATATCAGTTCTATAACCCAGGATTATGCAGGAGAAAGAAAAGGAAGAATGAACCTTCTACCTGGTAGGCACTTGGTAAATATTGTTTAGATGAGTTAATAAAACAGTAATCTTGATAGTTTATTTAGTAATGTTGATCATTTACTTTGACATTTTGGTATAAGGTTTAGTGGAAGGAAGAACTGAAACATCACACAGAGACCTTTGGGAATTAACTGTGAGTAAAATATGTTTAGACATAAAATACCCCTGCCTTCCTGACACCGATAATAGATAGCTGATTGTGTGGAAAAGTCCATTAGCAAATATTACACTTGAGAGATACATGAGTGTGTAAGTGTAAACAGTTACGTCCAGACACTGAAAGACTTCATGTGCCAATACAGTAGCTCATCCAGTATTACATACATCTTCTCAGACAGAAGTGAAATGGTATTGTTTAAAATCTCACCATTAACTAAAAGACAAATTTTGAATTGCATTTTGACCCTGTATATCTGTTTGTTGAACATATTATTGTTTAAAAGACTAAATTCTCTTTTTAGAAGTATTTCTTGAAGTTCTGTCATAAGGATTTCCACCTTCTTAAATTTTTAAAAAAAATTTCACAGCTCTTCTGGTGTGTTATAATGACCACTAAGTAATATTCACAAACATTAGTTTCCAAATTTCAGGCTCTCCTGACTTGATATATAATCTCATACAGTGAAACATAAATTATGTTTGTAGAATCTCAGTCTGTGGATTATTACCAATGGTATATGAAGTAGTCAATCTCTGAATTTCTTTGGCGAAAACTTGAATGGATATAAACTTCAAATTTATCATCACATTTTTACATATTTAAGCAATGACTCAGAGTCATGGTCAATATGGTATAAAATACTTCCTTAAAAGAAAATAATATTGCCACTAGCAAGAAAAAATATTCAAATGCTAATGAATAAATATGGACCATGCAATGAAAAGACAAAAAAGGAAATTAAAGAAATGATTTCCACTTATAATATCATCAAAAAGAATAAAAACCTTGGGATAAATTTAACAAAAAAAGCTGCAAGTTGGGGCACCTGAGTGGTTCAGTTGGGTGAGTGTCCAAATTTTGGTTTCAACTCAGGTCATGATATCAGGGTCCTGGGATAGAGCTCCACATTTGGCTCCATGTTCAATGGGGAGTCTGCCTGAAGATTCTTTTCTTCTCCCACTGCCCCTCCCCACCCCCAGCTCACACTGTCTTGTGCACTTTCTCTCCCTCTCTAAAATAAATAAATAAATCTTTTTTTAAAAAGTTGCAAGACTCGTATACTGAGAAAAACAAAACATCACTGAAAGAAATTAAAGAAGGCCTAAATAAATGGAAACATCCATATTCATGGATTACAAGATTTACTATTATTAAAATGGCAATACTTCCTAAACCGATCTACAGATTCACTGCAACCCCTATCAAAATCCTAACTCCCGTTTTCCAGAAATACACTAGCTGAGCTAAAATTCACCTGGAAATTCAAGGAACCCAGAACAACTAAAGCATTCTTAAAATAAAAAAAAGGAGGGCACCTAGGTGGCTCAGTTGGTTGGGCAACTGCCTTTGGCTCAAGTCACGATCCCAGAGTCCTGGGATTGAGTTCCACATCAGGCTCCCAGCTCCATGGGGAGTCTGCTTCTCCCTCTGACCTCCCTTCTCATGCTGTCTCACTCTGTCTCTCTCTCTCAAATAAATAGATAAAATCTTAAAAAAAAAAGGAAAACACTTCCTGATTTCAAAACTTATTACAAAACTACAGTAATGGTACTGGTATTATAATAGATATATAGATCAATAGAATAGAATTGAGAGTCAAGAAATTAAGCATCACATTTATGGTTGGCCAAATTTCAACAAAGGCACCAAGACAATTCAATGGGGGAAAGAATAGCCTTTCAACCAGTGGTGATGGACATGTGGATATCCACAAGCAAGAGTGAAGTTGAACCACTTCCTCACACCATATATAAAAATTAACTCAAAATGGACCAAATATCTACATTTAAGAACTAAACCTCAGACAGAGGTAAAATTCTCAGACAGAAATCACAGGCATAATTCTTTGTGACCTGGGGTTTGGCAGTAGTTTCTTAGATATGGTATCAAAAGCACATAAAACTAAAGACAAAATAGATACATTTGACTTCATCAAAATTAAAAACTTTTGTGCCTCAGAAGACACCATCAAGAAAGTGAAGAGACTGCCTACAGAATGGGAGAAAATGTTTGCAAATCATATATTAGAAAAGAGGCTTGTATCTAGAATACATTAAGAAGACTTGCAAACTTACCAGTAAAAATACAAATAAACCAATTGAAAAATGGGCCAAGGATCTGAATAGACATTTCTCCAAAGAAGAAATACAAATGGCCAATAACCGTAGGAAAAGAGGCTCAACATCATTAGCCATCAAGGACATGCAAGTTAAAAACACAATGAGATACCACCTCACACCCACTAGGATAGCTAAAATAAAAATGATAGACAATAAATGTGTTGACAAATGTGGAGCAATTGGCACCCTTTTACCCTTGGCCTCTTAAAAAAACTGAAAACAGGTGTTCTAACAAAAACTTGTACATGAATACTTATAGCAGCATTATTTATAATAGCAAAAAAAGTGAAAATCCACAAAAGGTCCATCAGTTGATGAGTAGATAAAGAAAATATGGTATACTCACACAGTGGAATATTATTCAACCATAAAAAGGAATGAAGTATCAGTACATGCCACACATGGACAAACTTTGAAAATATTAAGTTAACTGAGAAAAGCCAGGTGCAAAAGAATACACATTATATGATTCCATTTATATAAAACATACATATAGGGAAATCTATAAAGGCAGGAAATAGATTAGTGGTTGCCAGGGGCTGGGAAGAAGTGGGGATATCGGGTAACTGCCAATGTCTATAAGGTTTCTTTTCAGTGTGATGAAAATGTTCTAGAATTAAATAGCAATGATGGCTACACAACTCTGAATATGCTAAGAATTGCTGAATTGTATACTTTATTTTTTTTAAAAAATATTTTATTTATTTATTTGACAGATAGACATCACAACTAGGCAGAGAGGCAGGCAGAGAGAGAGGGGGAAGCAGGCTCCCTACTGAGCAGAGAGCCCGATGCTGGGCTCGATCCCAGGACCATAATCTGAGCCGAAGGCAGAGGCTTAACCTCTTGAGCCATCCAGGCACCCCTGAATTGTATACTTTAAATTGGTGAATTATATAGTATGTAAAATATAGCTCATTAAAGCTGTTCTAAAAGATACGGTTCTAACTTCAAAATTGGTACGTAGAGCCTGCAGACACACATACACACAAACTATCGTGACCTGTCCTAAGAGTTCTGATGTGTTTCCAAGTGGTTTTAGATGGTTATCTGATACCTAGAAGCTGAATTGTCTCCTGGCCAGTATTTTGGAATATGTAATTGGTAGCACACAGCAAGGATACCCATTGTCTATATTTTTAAACAATGTCAGACTAACATTAGGGCTAGTCATGGCTCAATTTATGCAGCACCCCCTTTTATATCTTAGAATATAAGTCCCCAAAGGACAGGGCAGTCATGGCTGTCTAAAATCTTGACATCTACCTTCCAGGCATTTCATAAAGGCAATTATATTACAACCCACCTATCTCATAGTTGAGAATAATAAGGGGATTGTACAACTTCTTGTGCCAGGCCCTGGGAAAAAGAAGCAGCCCGCAGAGACACCAGTTTTCAGGGGTTGTTGTATTTGCTATTGCTTTTAATTTCTATCTTTAAGGAACATGGAAAATATTCAATAACATCAAATTAAAACATCTCCCAAGCAAAACTCATAACACATAGTAACAACAATACTGGGGCACCTGGGTGGCTCAGTCAGTGAAGCATCTGCCTTCAGTTCAGGTCATGATCTCAGGGTCCTAGAATTAAGCCCCGTGTTGGGTTCCCTGCTCAGTGGGGAGTCTGCTTCTCCCTCTCCCTCTGCTGCTCCACCCAGTCATGCTCTCTCTCTCTCACACTGTCTCAAATAAATAAATAAAATCTTAAAAAACCGGTAACAACAACAGTAATATGAAATTGGGATAGATAGTAGCATCTATGGAACACATACTGGGTCCTCTTTTGGAACCCCTACCTCTCATTTTCACAATATCAATATGCCTCTCTAATACTCAGTGTGCCATAAAATTCCGTGTCCCAGTTTCTCTCTGAGGCTTCTTCCTCCTCTTCTGTCCAGACTCTGGACCCTTCACTCTCTTTCCTTACTGGCATTCTCAATGTCTCCCTCTTTACTGGTTTCTTATTCTTTATCTTCAAACAAGCACAAGTCTTTCTTAAAAAAACAAAACAAAACAAAAACTAAAATGACCCAACTGCCCCTTCATCTAGTTATCATACTATTTATCTCTTTCCTTTCTTTGCCAAGCTGTCTCCATCTGCTGTCTCTATTGCTTCATTATCCATTTACCACTTAGGCTATTACCATCTGCATTTCCCCCCACTACCCTATTAGTCCATTCTCCTAAATATGCACTCTTTAAGGTCAACTTGGATTGATTTTTCTGGTTTCTCAAGGCCCAGCTCAAACTACTTCTATAATAAACAATCATCTTTTCATCTTTTGTCTCTTAAGCCTCTTAATCACCTGACCATCTTATTTCTATTTCTGTACACCAGTTGGTTGCATGTTATTTTGCATTGTGTGTGCATGTATGCGTGCTTCCTCTAGCTTTCCTGCTGAATAGGATTTTCTCAAGGGCAAAAGCTATGTCTTCTGCTTCATTCGTGAGCATTCCATAGTACTTGGTACAGTTAAAATAGTATTTTGACTCACATAGCACTAAAAATCAAGAACTTCTATGCTTGTAAACAGTAAGATTTCATTTTTCTTCCCTTGATATTATTTTCATGGAGAGGTTGGGGAGGTCAGGAATCATTTCTCCTACAATCTAACTTTTTGCTTTTATTCTTCCCACTCTCTGTGTCACTGGCAATGGGACTATGGTATCTGTATGCAGTTCTCATACCTTCAGTAGGATATATAACGGACATAGGAAAAGGCAAGCAAAACGACTAAGGGAAATAGTTACAAGGAGAGTTCAGAAGTAAAACCAAGGGCTCATGGTATTACAAAGGTGAAGGGCAGGAAAGGATATGTGATTATTATCTACGGGATTGCCGAAGTTACGCAAAGGGAAATGCAGACTTGTGCATTCAACCTCGGAATTCTAAGATTTTGTTTTCAAAAGCAAATTTTACATATGAGAATTACCTTTGACTTCATGCAAAAGCTAGTAGAAGTTTGAACTTCCTCCAAAAATAATATAGCCAAAAGATATAAACAGATACTCAACAGAATTAGGAACACACGTGGCTGGTAAATTTCTACAATGCACTGTTTCTTTCAAAAAAACTGTGATGGGGGGCACCTGGGTGGCTCAGTGGGTTGGGCCTCTGCCTTCGGCTCAGGTCATGGTCTCAGGGTCCTGGGATCAAGCCCCACATTGGGCTCTCTGCTCGGCGGGGAGCCTGCTTTCCCCTCCCCTCTGCCTGCCTCTCTGCCTACTTGTGATCTCTCTCTCTCTCTCTCTGTCAAATAAAAAAAAAAAAACACAAAAAAACTGTGATGGTATAAAGATGTTCTGGGCAGATCCCCTAGCTTTTGAAGGACTATTCCAGGAGGATCCATATGCCATCCCACAGCACACCAGCAGCGCCCCTGTCAGATGTATACTGTTAGGCTAGAGGGACCACAAAGGAGATACATTCCACAGGAAAGGTGTCTATTAGTTAAACAAACAAACAAACAAACAAACAAAGTAAAATAAGGATTAAAATGAAACAAGAAGGAAACATTAAACATATATGACCAAGAACATTTAACATGAATTTTTTATACCGTAAATAAGTTTGCCTTTTAGCCTAGTGAACTGCTTCCATAAATCTGTTTTAGAAGTCAGGTTTCCAGTATGCTTTAGAAAAGCTTTTGTTAAAACTGAAGTATATTGATAAAGTGATTTAATATAGTTGAAAACAAGCTGCAGCACTGTAGCTGGGCCCCCTGAAACCTTGTATTAGAGAAACATCTATATAGCATTATAAAAAACATTAACTGTAATTTGCCATCAATCTTTAAAAATAATAATGTTACACTCCCAACATTGTTTTCTTTGTTAGTGTATTACTACTATTTTATTTATGTGGTTTGTTGTGCTTATATGAATTATTCCCAATTCTATCACAATGTCCTGGGCTCTAATATCCTTTAAGTAAAAGATATCAAAACTATGGGTTGACTCAAAGGGCAGCTGAGTGCATTTTAATATCCAATATCCTATGAACCAATATTGAAGAACCACAGAATTATACTGCAGGACTGTGTTCCATCTGAACGCACAGTGATTATCTGGGTGGGGTTGGTGCAGTTCTTTACTTTTGTACCACAAAATGAATCTTTACCTAGTGGCTGGGTCTGTGAAATAAATGTCAGTGAAACTACAAGTAAATCTGAAGTTCAAGTTTTTATTTAAGGTCCACAACTGTCATTGAATAAATTGCCACCAATATAAATATGCCACAGGTAAAACAAAACAAAACACCACCACAACAAAGCAAGAAAAAAAGCCCAATCAACACAAACACACACACCCCTCTCCAGCTAGGTCTACAATGAAAGGAGGTCATGAAAGGTACATTTGGGTTGTTAACTTTGAATCCCCAAGGAGTATGTATTCTGTTTTGAGGAGCAGGGGAGTTTTGCTGAACCCGGGTCTAAGAACTCTTATGAAAAAGATATACATTTCGCCACTGCATGCAGATTTTTAATTAAGATAGCTGTTACTTAAACAACTGGCCTTGAGAAAAGAAGTTTTAAAAGAAGAGGCTCAAAGAAGGGTCTTGAGCTAACATTAAAAGACGAGATCCTCTTTTCGGCTGAGCCTGTAGTTGTATCTATTATGCAAGCCAAGTCTCTTAACCTTCTTGTGTTTTCCTTTCTCAAGTGTAAAACAAGGGTAACAATAGCTGCTACAGCATAAAACTGTTAGGTGAATAAAAGACATTAAAGTATTTTGAAATTGTAAATGTTCTCTAAGTGAGACTGTTATTGTTACATACACGTCAAAAATCCACTTATAAGGCAGAAAACTAGGAATTAATTATTTGAATTACAACAGAATTCTCTGCAAGAAATTTAGATGGCAAAGTGGCTGGCACATTTTACAGACATATATTTCAACCATTTTCCAGGAGTATACATGCCTTTTGCAAAAACAGGTCCACTTTTATTTGGAAGGGCTAATTGTTCTTCCTTAACTGCAGAATTTGAATTCACTGACTCATAATGTACACAGCTGGAGGGAACCTTAGAGATAAGCCAGTCCCACAGAGCATCACCCCTTGTTTGTCAAAGCATTAGCAACTGGGAGGAAAATGGAGAGCAAAGAAAGGAGAGGGGAAGGCAGGGGGAATTGTGGCAGGAAATCTGATCCCCCCTCCCATTTTATCTGGAGAGATGTAGCTTTTATCTGTTTTCTTTTTATTTGTGCTTTCCAGGTAAGGTATAATTTGCAAAATGTGTTTCCCTGCCTACTATCCCTCCCCCACTCCCTAAAAGTTTTAAAGCTGAAGGAGAGCAGAATTTGCACCACACAATATGATTCTTTGATGTAAAGATCATCTTGAAGAAACAGCAGACAGAAAAACCGTGTAGAAGGTCCTTTGGTAAGGGGACATTTACATTTATAAGGGAAATTGCCATCTGTAAGGGTGTCTCTCTCTCTGTACCAGGAAGATGTACCTAAATCTCTAGAAACTCATCAATGGAGAAGAGGACTTCACTCTGCCTATCAAATATACTCCAGCTCACTGTGCTTTGTCTGACAGCCTCATATAACCGGCTTCTCTCCCCACCCCTGACAGCTTTTGTCTTTAGCTGGAGATAGTATTTAAGGTGGCGGCCTGGGCTATTCCAGGAGTTACTCTGTTTTCCTGGGTCTCTCCTGCATATGCAGGGCGCAGACATGTTATTAAACTTGTTTTTCTCCTTCCTGTTAATGTTTTTTTAATTATTATTACAGGAGGGGTGGGTGGGTGCCTCAGCCAAGAAACTAGAAGGTTAGAGGGAAAATTATTTTTCAACCTGGACAAAGCCAACTCCCTCCTTTTTCAGCTAAGAAACCTCAGCCCAGAGAGGGAAGAGCTCTAGTCATTGCTTGGTCTGGGCTAACGCATCTTCAAGACAGGCTGTATGCTGTGTCATGTCAATCAGCTATATGTTGTTTCTATGGTCATATATTCAGCAGACATTGAACTAGAAAGTACCTTTTCTTCCCCCTTCCACTTTGTGGAGATAGATCTTATAGAATGAATTTAAGAGAAATGCCACTTTCCCCCAAGGCCAGACTTTTGCAAAAATTATAAAGGAGATAAAGGTGGACTTGAGTATCCTCTAGCTTTGTCTCCCCATCCACTCTTTTTGTTCCCATGCTCTATTTTGGCATCCAACCGACAAGAATTTAGTACCGTCCACTACCCGATAAACTTTTTCCTTATTCAGATGATGGATGACAATGCTGGACTTCACCTGAGCCCTATGCTCCTGGAAAACTGCTGGGTAAGAAATCCTCCCAACCTTTTGTCTTCCAAAACCTTCTCACTCTTTTATATTTTAGGACACGAGTTACCACAAAGCCAACAAACAAAAACCAAAAATAACCCCATTAAAAGCTCTTTCCCCCATGACTTATTAGACATGGCTCTCTGTCCACCCTTTCTCATGGATCCCATAAGAACTGCAGAAGACTCCTATGTTGACTGAAGGGCCTGACGCCATTCAAGGCGGCAGCCCTTTTGCTGTTTACATTAAGCTGAAGACATTCCAAAGCGGTTCCTACACATGCAAATAAAGGATGGGACAAGAACCAATAGAAATGGTTCCTACACATGCAAATAAAGGATGGGACAAGAACCAATAGAAATGGTTCCTACACATGCAAATAAAGGATGGGACAAGAACCAATAGAAATGGTTCCTACATATGCAAATAGGGAATCGGACATGAACCAATAGAGGGTGATTCTCCATATGTAAACGAGGGACCAAGTGCGAGCCAATCAGGGTTATTGCCCTATATGCTAACAAAGGATAGAAAAACAACCAGTAAGGAAAACTCCCTGTCAGCAGTTTTTCCTAACTGACCAACCCTCCTCGGACAACACAGCTTAAGTCACCTCAGACACCAATCATTTTCAAGGTCACCCACACATGTAACTATGTGACTATGTACTTTTTGCATGTAAAATTGCCTATATAATCTCTGTAAAATTCCAGCGGGGGGGCTCCTCCTGAACTCCGCTGCATCGGTGTGTGGGACGAGCCCGAGCTGCAGCCCGCCCGCCTGAATAAAGCCTTGCTTTTGCATTTCGGAACGTCTGGCTCTCGGTGGTCTTTTTGGTGGTGGTCTCATGATCTGGGCATAACATTGACCTGTAACAAAGTCAAAGAAGGACCTTTCCCCTTTTGCTGGAGCCTGCTGAAAGACCAGATACAGACCCTCCAATTGCCTATTCTTTGCCTCATAAATAATTAGCTGAGATCAGAACTATTTTTTCTCCTTCAACTAGCTAGATGCGGACATAAACATTTCCTGCTCAGTTGACTGACTGAAACTTCTCCTGAGTACAAACCAACCCCAACTGTAAATCATCCCACATGTTCCTTATGCAGTACTCCTAGAAAAGTCTTAGGCAAAATCCACTTTGCTCAGACACTCTGATCTTCCCGATCTGGAATGCTTTCCGTATTGCAATAGATAGCCTGAATAAAATTAATTTCCCTACCTATTAAGTTTTTGCCTTTGACACTTCCTTAGAAAACCTCTTTAGCAACTTATATGTTTAGTCTGTGTTATATTATTTCAATAACAGGTGAGAAAACAGAAGAGGTGCAATCAAATGTCCTCTGTTCTAGTTCAGATTTCTCTCTGGTTCTTGACCCTTTTGGACCTCAGTTTCTTCATCTTTAAATGAAGACTTTGGATTTGATAATGTTTAAGATTTTAATATTCCATATTAGTTGCTAAATTACACTGTAATTATATTTAGTTCAATTTATGGATGTTATATGACTCAGGTCTGGGACTAAGTGTTTTACTTTTTTCTGTCCCCTGCTCTGTTTAAAGTACTTGTTAAATAGTGTTCATTAAAGAGAAAGAGTTATGACTAGTTTATAAATTTCTAAGGTAGTAGGGGTTGTTTTAGTATAATGCTTTCAATTCTATAAATGTTTATTGAACAACTGACAGCTGGCTTTTCTGGAAGATTCCAATATGTGATTGTGACTTATGTCTTCTTTTTGAAATTAAATTCAAATTATTCAAGTACATTTCAAAAATAAAACATTAGCATGCTAAATATCTATAATCAAATATTCTGTTTTCTTTCATTTGGAAAACTAAGTGGTGAGAAAATTCTTTAGCCTCCTAAGGAGAAGCAGATATATATAACTACTGTTAATGGGGAACCAATTCCAGTGGAATTTGATTTTTTTTTACAGTGTCATTCTATTTATCCATCTTTGACGATGAAGGTAATGATGATTATGAAATAGTAGATGTTAACTTGTTAAGTAAAGAGAGATCAAATTTTAAAAAGAGAAAACGTAAATCTCAAGAAGGCCATCATTTGTGGAAAAGCTGATAGCAGTTTGAAGCAGAATCTACAGTACGTAATGGGATGTCAATAAACTCAAGGTAATTTTCCAATCACTTCTTCCAATAATTACTGCTAACTTTAACCGGGTGCCTGGCACTGTGTGTTACAACCATTATCTCACTTGTTCCTCACAACCAGCTTATGAGACAAGTACTATTATTATCGTCCTTGCGTTGCAGATGAGGATATTAGTTCAGCAAGGTTGTATCAACTCATTGCCTGAGGTTTGAGAGCCAGGAAATGACACAGTGTTCAAAGCCAGATCAGTCTGACTCCAGAGTCTAGGATCTAAACCACAGCCCTACAATGTCCAGTCTTCCAGGAGAGTGAGGAAATCAATGTAAAAAAGGATTATTTGTTTTTTAGTTTTGTATTTTAATGCAGTCAACATCATTAAGACAAGCTTTTACAACTGTATTTATGGGGTATGTGACGTCTAGAAAATCATAACAGGATACAGCTGACCAGTTGAAAATATCCCTTTAGGTATATTACATCTTCTGCAAGGTTTGGTTTAGTGTATACATGGCATTATAAAACAGGAGCTATGTTTTTACTTGGTAAGTGATATGCAGTAAAGACCTAATACAGCAGAACCTGATGTGCAGTTACAGTTAAGGTTTTGTTTAGACTGCCACAAAAAGTCAGTTTAAGATAACAAGTTGGGGGGCACCTGGGTGGCTCAGTGGGTTAAGCCGCTGCCTTCGGCTCAGGTCATGATCTCAGGGTCCTGGGATCAAGTCCCACATCAGGCTCTCTGCTCAGCGGGGAGCCTGCTTCCCCCCCCACTCTGCCTGTCTCTCTGCCTACTTGTGATCTCTCTATCTGTCAAATAAATAAATAAAATCCTAAAAAAAAGATAACAAGTTGGTATATATGGCATCAACCCTTAATAATTTTTCTTCATAAAGTATTAAATTAGAATTTTCAGCCTGTTTGTTGTTATCATTGAGCAGAAACTTAAAAACATTTTTTCATTTATGAAACTTGTTATAACACATTAAAATATTGCTGTATAGAATTTCTCTAAAAGCCATCATGAATAGACTCTGGGGCTTTGCTTTCATTAGGTAAAGTGTCTTTTGTGGTTTTCATATACGTTTTGTGTGTGAATTTCTGTACAGTGTAGAGAAAAAGCTCTGAAATCAGATTGCCAGTTTCTAGCTTTTTGACCTTGGGCAAGTTACTTAATCTCTCTGTGCCTCTGTTTCTTTATTTGGAAAATGAGGTCCATAATGTTACCTTCATGATATAATACATGTGAAGTGTTCGGAATAATTCTTGGCACATGATCAATTATGCAAAAAATTCCAGTCATCAGCAAACTCCAGCTAACCCCTGGACAACACTGGGGTTAGGTGCACCCATCTCCTCCCTCTCAACCCCATGCTGTCAAATAATCCTCGTATAACTTGTGACTCCCCCAAAACTTAACTTGAAGCCTTACCAATAATATAAATAGTTGACTAACATGGATTTCATAAGTTACATGTAATATATACTGTTTTCCTACAATAAGGTAACCTAGAGGAAATAAATGTTATTAAGAAAATCATATAGAAGAGAAAATACATTTCCAGTCCTGTGTTGTATTTATTGAAAAAAATCTGTAGAGGACCTGGGCAGTTCAAACCCATGTTGTTCAAGGGTCAATGGTACTTTGTGGAAAGGAATTACAGATGTCTGAATTAGAGTAAACAAATGAATATGCTCTGGTAATGACTATGTGGTTACCTTCTGTCTTGCGTGTTTTATTGTCCTCAAACAGATAACTCATGAATTTCAAGTGTGAATGGCAAGAAACCCCTGGGCACCAAATGGTGGCTCTTGCACTTGCACATATAAAGGAATCAAAGAGTGGGAAAGAAGATAAGAGAGAAAAAGCTGGAGTCCAAGTGTACTCAGACCCTTTCCTCTGTCAACTCTGACCCTCAGCCCGTCTCAGCAGCAACAATGGAATTGCTGGGAAAGGTCAGCCCAGGCTAGAGACAGTATTTCTAAACGAGGACATAAAGCAAGCTGCATTGTGAATCAAAAACTAGGACAAATCATAATGTTTTCCTGAAACCTAAGCATGAATTTTTACTGAAGCATAGACCAAAGCAGAATTGCATTTTCAAAAGCAAACAAAAACCAAACAGCACACCCTACAAATAACCCCCAAAAGAAACTAAGAACACAAGTAAAGATTAATAACTCGAGCAGCTACAAAATAAAATATCTTGTTTGCAACTCATCAGCCAAAGTAAGACTGTCTTATTACCCCATAAGATTTTAAGTTTCTTGAGGGTAGGGTTTGGGTCATTCATTCATTCATCTGTTTGAATGTGATCTCCTAAAAATATTTAGGATTGTGCTCTATGTTCTGTTTTCAATTTCTGCTTTTGGAATTGACATCCTGAAATTTTACATTGAGTCCCTGTGTGCTGAATCCTATTTTAAGAGAAATTAGAATAGAAACTTTCAGCTATTTTCAATACTTGTATATTGAGACTAAGATCATTCAATGTGAATAAGATGTTGGGAATGCTGGTATGTGACATTTATTGTAAATAAGTCAGGTAGCTCAAGCTTATGTTGGTTAAATTTAACAATTCAGTACTCAGAGTATTTTTTTTCTTTTCTCCAACTGCAAAGAATTCATGTTCCCCAACTAGAAAAAAATTCATGTTCCCCCACTTTGACATAAATATTCACCCTTATGTTAAGCATAAAAGGCTTTTTCTTATTATAAACAGAAGAAATTTCCATATACCCTTTGTAAAATGTTATATATAAATGCTGGGCTTGGACACAGAAAACTTAATCAAAATCCCATGTTGCTTGAGGGTAGTTATATGCGAAATGCAATTTCCATTGTATTGAAACCTCCATCCTGTAAATATTTATCTATTTTCAAAATTGCCTACATATTTGAAAAGTTTAATTGGTTTATACTCAAGGTACTAGAGAAAGGAAAATTTGCTTTCATAAGACATTTACATGTATTTATTCTGACCACGTAGAGTACTTCTTTCGAGTGATCATGAAATTTAATGTGAAGTGAAACCATCCCAGCTTTGGTTCTAATAACCAAATTAGAAGAAAAGTAATCAATAATCAATAAATCAATCATTTTGATCACTGTACCTTTTTTCTCTGATTTATCGGAAACTTTTCCTCCAATTGGAGAGTAAGTAGTATCCATGGATTCGGTCCCTCTGTTCCCTTTGCTAACTCCATTTTCATAGAGCTGTCCTTCAACTGGTTGCAACTGCCAAGTCAGGCCGAACAAATGTACTGCTGCAAGAAAACAAGCCATACATGAACTTATTCCAGACTTGCTGAGAAGGTCTCCAAACCAGCTGTCTCTTTCCACCTAAAAATGCCATGACCAGTTTTCTTTTAGTTAGGCCAAGCAGCTTGGAGTTTATACCTGTATCATACATGAGTTACCTTTATAAGTAGCTATTCACTGTTATCCCTTCCCATTTCCCTTGGTCATGGAACTCTACTTTGTATATGGGAACTGCAGAGTAATGGTGGACAGGCTATTACGAGAACATGGGAGGCCTTCACTAAGCCAGTTTCCTGAGTGTCTGGTATGCATAAGGTCCTATGATAGCTGTTGCAGATGTTAAAATATAGATGCCTATTAAGGTAGGAGTTGGAAGTAATACAAGTGTAAAATTACTATAATGCAGCATAACTGACACAATACAGGCTCAATTGTTATAGATTTAAAAATACCTGTGTTGATCAGAGTGCAGTGGGCACTCTCATATACTCTTCATGAGAGTATTTAAAAAAAAAACACCCACCCTTGTGGAGGGTAATGTAGCATCATTTATCAAAAAGCCTTAAAATTTGGCTTACCCTTTTAGCCCACAATTCCATTTCTATGAGTTAATTATGAATGTGTACAAACTAAAAAGCTATCTATTGTAACACTTAAATCTAGTAGAAAGTTATGATCAATCTAAATATTCATCAAAAGGAGATTAATGAAATAACTCATATTACAAATAATACAAGATTACACTGCTATTAAATCATGTTACAGAAGACTATGAACTGCCATGGGAATAATTATGATGTATCAAATGAAAAACATCAGGTTACTAAACAGTAGGAATAGAATGATCTATAATATGTGTGTGTGTGTAGATGTGTTGATGTCTGGGGAGAGAAAGGGCTGGGAGGATATATAGCAACATGTTCACAACATGGGGGCTTATGGAGGATTTTAATTTCCTTCTTTAGGGTTTATGTATTGTTGATACTTTTTACAATGAAAATGGGCAGTGCTTGCCATCTGGAGGAGGAGAATTTTTGTTTTAAAAGAAATGGTTTATTCTCTAGTTTCAAATAAAATGCCTTACAAAATATTTTTAAGAAGAAAAGAAGTGGTTTATTTTCTGGTTGCTGTGGCTGAAACTTTCAGTTCTATATGTTAAATAATAGTGATGAAAGTGGACATCTCTGTCTTGTTCCTGACTGTAGGGGAGAAGCTGTTTTTCCTCACTGAGGATGATGTTAGCTGTGGGTCTCCATATATGGCCTTTATTATGTTGAGGTATGTTCTCTACTTTGTTGAGGGTTTTTATTATGAATGGAGTACTTAGTCTGATGTTTTTTTCTGCAACTATTGAATTGGGCATATGGTTCTTATCCTTTTATTAATGTGGTGTATCACATTGATTGATTTGTGAATACTGAACCACCCTTGCAACCCAGGAATAAAATATCACCTCACATCTGTCAGCGTGGCTAAAATTAACAACACAAGAGATAATAGGTGTTGGCGAGGATGTGGAGAAAGAGGAACCCTCTTACACTGTTGGTGGGAATGCAAACTGGGTAAGCCACTCTGGAAAACAGTATGGAGTTTCCTCAACAAGTTAAAAATAGAATCCTACAATCTAGCAATTACAGTACTGGGTTATTTACCCAAAGAATACAAAAACATTAATTCAAAGGGATACATGCAACCCCATGTTTAAAACAGAATTATCGACAATAGCCAAATTATGGAAATAGCCCAAGTATCCATAGACTGATGAATGGATAAAGAAGATGTGAGATATATATATATACATGATGAAATATTACTCAGCCATAAAAAAGAATGAAATCTTGCCATTCGCAAAGACATGGACAGAGCTAGAGGGTATAATGCTGAACAAATAAGTTAGAAAAAACCCAATACCATATGATTTCATTCATACGTGGAATTTAAGAAATAAAACAAATGAGCAAAGGGGAAAAAAGAGAGGGAGGCAAACCAAGAAACAGACTCTTAATTCTAGAGAACACATATTTGAAAAGTTTAATTGTTTTATACTCAAGGTATATACTTTCTGATGATTACCAGAGAGGAGGTAGGGGTGGTGGTGGTGGTGGAGTGGGTCAAACAGGTAATGGAGATTAAGGAGGGCACTTGTGATGATCACGAGGTGTTGCGTGGAAGTGTTGCATCACTAAATTGTACAACTGAAACTCATAATATACTGCATGCTAACTAAACAGCATCAAAATAAAAACTTTAAAAAAAGAAGTGGTTTAAAGGAACAACAGATTAAAATTGGCTTGGCTGATCAGGGATGCTTTAATGAAGTAGGATTTGAGATGAACCTTGAAAAATGTGTAGGGCTCTGACAGGTGACAGCAATGGGTAGGGTGAGGGGGCAGCTTGAAGATAATATGACATTGTAAAGCACAGCATGCATTTGAGGCAAAGGAAGTTGCTGGGGTTGGCTAGAGTATACTTACGCATAGATGGTAGTGGAAGTTAAGGCTCAAAGAGAGGATTAGGGCCATATTGTAGAGGACGCTGAATGCCGTACTTAGATATTTGGATTCAATTTATTAGGCAGCAGGGAGGCATTGCTATTTTCTGAGCAAATGAGTGTTATGATCAGTTTTCTTTAGGAAGATCAATTTGATAGCAATGGGGAGCACTGATGGTTTCTAGGTAAAGAAATGATATCATCAGAGCACCCTTTGCGGAAAGATAAATCCAATACTAGTGTGGAGAACAACGAATTGGAGGCCTGAGGATTTGGCAAGAACACAAATTGGGATGGCAATGCAATAATCAAGGTGAGAAATAATGAGTGTCTCAATTAGGGTAGTGGCAGTGAGAGTGCAAAGAAAGCGATTCCTTAATGAGAAATTGCATAAATGTCGTCTCAGGGTTTGGCAGCTAGTTGTGTGTGTGCGTGTATGTGTGTGCACCTGTGTGTTCATGTACACATGTGAATATACTTGGGGCACGAATAGAAAAAGACGAGGGAAAAGGAGGAATCCAAGGTTTAGGTTTTGAGCCTGAGTAGCTGAAAGCATAGGGCAATGATTTAATAGAGTTAAGGGATTCCGCACTTAGCCCAGCACTAACTACAGATAACTGGGGCTGGAGATGTGTTTGTTAAATGATGACTAGTTGAACTAGCTGTTGGCTGATGACTAGTTGGTTTGTGGCAGGGTGGGATGATGGTTGAAATATAACGAATTCATCTTTGGAAGTGCTGGGTTCCACCTACCAATGGGCTATCCAGCCATGTTTGACCCAGGAGCTTTGGAGGTTTGAAGTTCTGGTGAAGTATTAAGATTAGAACAAGACTGTGGAATCATGTATGCACAGAGGCAACAGCTGACATTGTGAGAGTGAATGAAGTCACTGAGGGCAGATAATGTTGGAAGAAAACAGTAACTAGGACAGAAGCTCTGGAAATCCCTTTATCTGTTTTCTCACTGCAATTTTAAACATCAACCAAATCTTACCAAAAGGGGCGATCTCTTCATAATCCACCTAACCTTTTCCTTTATGTTCCTAGGCAGAGTGAAAGGGGCTAATTTGTATGTCTAATACCCATATACAGTATATGGATTTGCAACTGAGAACAGGAAAGCTAGCCAGATAGCCTATCTAAAAATCATTCATCCACTTTTAGTTGGAGCTAGAGATTTCTAACACCTACCTCCTAATTTATCCTTAAAACTTTTAAGCATTTAATTGCTTTCTACCCTTTTCTTTGGATTAAGTCCAGTGCTGCCTGATGAATTTCTCTTGTAATTGCTGGAAACCATTGAAACTCAAATGATAGTGGTTCTGATTCAGGTACAGTATGGCAAAAGACTCAAAATATGGTTAGTTTAACATACTCCAATTAAAGAGGCTTATTATTTTTTTTAAGAAAATTTTATCCTCTCTGTTCCTCAATAATGTGAATATGATGGATATTAGAAGCCATATTGAAAATGTGTTGGATTCCCTTGGTTCAGTTACTTTTGTGAAATTAGATTGGCCATAAAGAACAAAAGGCATAGTAGTTTTCATTTTAAAGTTCAAGGGGGCTATTTTATGCACTTTAAGTTAAGCCAGTTTCCTGAGGGCACTCAAAAATGACAGAAAAAGTTCTCAGCCATGTGCTGAGAATCACTTCAAAATAATAAGGCAAGGATTAATTTTTCACCACAGAATGAATTAGGCTGCTTCCAGCCAATCAAGACAGATAAAGAGGTGTGGGCACATTTAGTAGAACACCCTTTCAGGACAGTGAAGCCTTATAATTTTTTGAGTTTACTTTGTCATTTACAGGCAAGAAGCTATTTGTAATGTATATTTGTATGAATACACAATGCAAGTTAACTTACTTGCTATAAACTATGGGTACCAAAGAAAAATCATATAGTCTTTCCTCTCCTCCAAAATGAACCTTCCTCTGCTGATTTGAGAAAGGAAGTCAAAAAGGATGTGGAGGGTAGACTAAGGTAACTATGTAACTCCAGTCTTTTTGTTTTATTAGAAATATATAATATTTTGTTCATATTAAGACCAATAAAATTAAATTATATTGACCTTTGGTACATACCCATATACCACTAGAAAGATAGAGCAGTACTTTCTATGGGGATGTATTTATTAATTCATTCAACTAATATCTTCAAAGCATATCCTGGGCACATTGGGAACATTGGGAATACATGCAAAGGCAAAATATATATATATATATATATATATTAAACAGCCAGGACACCATAGGTACTGGCTGATCAACAGGGAATTGGAAATGAACAACCAATGCAGTCTCACCAGGACACACTGACTGCACATCAGCCTTGGATGCAGGATGAAGATACAGAGTCTTTAGCTTCTAGTGAATCCCCAATCAGATCTATGCTATGTATTTATAGCCACAGTTTGAGGCAAGTCTCCCAAACCCAAGTATAAACATTATAAACCAACTGTTAGAATTAAGGGTATAGCTGGTAATGAATAGACAGTATTAAATTATATCATAGATTGATTCAACAAATATTTTTGAGTGCCTACTTGCACCAGGCACTGTTTTTCTAAGTTTATAGCAGTGAATAAAATTTTTTTTACAAAATCTCTACCTTCCCAGAACCCATATGAGAGGGTGATGGGTTAAGACATGCAGACAATGAATAAATATATGCTATAATTAATATAATATAGCTGTGTGGAAACAAAGAAGTCTCGGAGGAGGTAATATTTGAACCAAGTTTTGAATGAAGTGAAGTCATATGAATATTTAGTTGAAGAACCTTCCAGGAGGAAGGAATAGCAATTACACAAAACCCTTAAGCTTTGTGTGGAATGTGTGAGGAACACTAAGGAGCCCAGTATGAATGGAGCTCCGTCAAGGAAGAAGAGTGGTAGGAAAACTTTTAAACTGAAGGATTGCACCCATGATTGTGCTATCTCTGTGTTCTAACCAACTTCACAGGCTGGCCACTCATAAACTTTATAAGTGAATAGAAAGTAATATAACTAAAATCACGCATACTGGAACATCCACCTCCAAATGAGCAATGCTGGTTATAGTAGGTCTAATCGAAGTACTCCTGGCCCCAAAGTCAAAGTTATTTTTCCTAAAGACATATATAAAAATATACATCCTCAATGTGTAAAGACTGACATGACCCAGATCTCTCCAGGAGTATCAGTCCCACATCACTGCACTTCACTGAAATTCAACGGCAGGAAAGAATGTATATGCCTGTTCAGATATTCCAGGAATAATGTCTTTTCAGCTTATTAAGAATGGCATTCCTTAATGCTCCTCTAACAAATATTCCTTAGAGTTGAGTCTTGTACATTTTATAATTATTATCCTTCTTAGTTTATCCAACTGCACAAAGCTGCACTCTGAAATTATAGATGTATTTCAAAGGTAACAAATGGAGTATCTCACCATGCCCGATCACCAAACTCAATCAAGCACATTGGATCTCAAGGCAGGCTAACTTTAGGAGAGTAAGCTCTTCTTGCACATTTCTCTAGGCTGAAAGCTCTGAGTCTCTTTGCAGTTACTTCTCTGCACTCTCTGTTGGGATGTTGGTCTTTTTTCTTAAGTAAGACTGATGGTTCTATTAATATTTATAATTGATACTGCTTCTTCTTTCCATTCCCCTTCAAAAGGCAAAAATATTCCCTTCTGGGAGAGACCATAGGAATGCTTCAGAAGTAGAAGTAGGAAATTGGTGCTGAATGACCTAGGTCTGTACTATCCAGCATGGTGGCCACTTGCACATGTGTCTGCCAAACATCTGAAATGCAGCTAGTCAGAATTGAAGACTTAGTATATAAGAAAAAATAGAATATATCCAATGAATAATTGTTATATTAACTACATATTGAAATTACAATATTTTAGATATATATCCAATTAAGAATAAGAATTTTAATTAATCCCAACTATTTTTTTCACATTTTGAATGTGGCTACTGTGAAATCTTAAATTACATATATGGTTTGCTTTGTATTTGTATTGACCAATGTTGATCTTGCCTATCTAGAACATTTCACAAAGAGATGGGATGTTTCTCTTTTAGCACCCTCTCATAGGACCTATCAAATTATATTGAAGCTACCTATTGATATGTCTACCTCATTACCATGAAAGTATTCAAAGGGAAGTGTCCATGCCTTCTTTATTTTTCTATCCCTGGTCCCAAACTCGGTGCCTGGTAGTCAGGAGGTACTCTACTTATATACTTCTGATGGGACTATAAAGTAGTAAAGGAGCTTTAGAAAACAATTTTGTGATATCAATCAAAATTTAAATTGGGAATGTTCCTTGACCAAGGAATTCAACTTCCAGGCATCTACTAAAGAAATAATCACAAAGGAATTGTGTACAAAGTGTACACAAAAGTGTACAAAGGATATGTATAAGGAAATTCAACATAGCATTGCTAACATAATGGCTTTGTTAATATAGTAAAAAAGGGGCGCCTGGGTGGCTCAGCGGGTTAAAGCCGCTGCCTTCGCCTCCGGTCATGATCCCAGGGTCGTGGGATCGAGCCCCGCATCGGGCTCTCTGCTCTGCGGACAGCCTGCTTCCTCCTCTCTCTCTCTCTCTGCCTACTTGTGATCTCTGTATAAATAATATCTTTAAAAAATTATAAAAAATATATATATAGTAAAAAAAAAATAGGGGGCACCTGGGTGGCTCAGTGGGTTAAGCCTCTGCCTTCAGCTCAGGTCATGATCCCAAGGTCCTGGGATCGGGCCCCGCATCAGGCTCTCTGCTCAGTGGGGAGCTGCTTCCTCCTCTCTCTCTCTGCCTGTCTCTCTGCCTACTTCTGATCTCTCTCTGTCAAATAAATTAAAAATTAAAAAAAAATAGAACCACCAATACATCCATCTCTGAGAAAGTGGTATATCCAAGCTATGAAATTTTATGTAAGAATTAAAAGGACTGATCTCAAGAGACTGTCAGATTGAAGAAGACATGACAATTAAATGCAATGTGGGATCCTAGATAGGATCCCAGAACAGGAAAAAAAAAAAAGGAAAAAGGAAAAACTGGAGAAACCAGTATTAAACTCTTGAGTTAATAGCATCACACCAATGTTAACCTCTTACTTTTAATAATTGTACTATGGTTATGCAAGATGTTAATACTGGCAGCTGAGTGACAGGTACACAGTAATTCAGAGCTACATCTGCTCACTTTTTTGTAAGTCTAAATTTATTTCAAAATAAAAAGCCTAAAAAGAAAAAAAAGAACTGATTCAGTGGTGTGCTGTAGCCAGCTTATACTGGTTTACAAGAGCCAACTGTGCACATGTCTTCTCAATTCCACCTTCAATGACTTCACGTTGGTAGCTGAAATCACCCATGGTGGCTTTATGAACACTCCAGGAACCAGAAAACATTGCAAATCTTTTTTTTTTTTTTTTTTTTTTTTTTTTGCACAGAGAGCTTGTTAAACATCAACACACCCCTGGTTGACCTACACTTACTGACATGAAAAGAGCTCTAGGTTTTGTATAAAAAACACTGTAGAACAATGCATATCTGATGATCCTGTTTAAGAAAAAAAAGTATCTCTTTATATATAAATGCATACAGAGAGAACTGGAAGGATCATACCTCCAAACTGTTGATCGTTAGTGGAGAGCTGGGACTTCAACATTTTCATTGTAATTTTAGAATCTTTTACAATGATAATGTATTCATGGAGTGTTATATAATAAAAAATACTAGGTGCTCAACAAACCTTTTTTTCCTTTTAAGATTTCATTTATTTATTTGTTAGAGGGAGAGAGAGCAGCAGGCAGAGGGAGAAGCAGGCTCCCTGCTGAGCAGGGACCCTGGGATCATGACCTGAGCCAAAGGCAGATGTCTAACTGAATGAGCCACCCAAGTGTCCCCAACAAACCTTTTTAATTTTTTATTATTTTTTAAAGATTTATTTATTTTAGAGAGGAAAGAGTGCATGGTGAGGAGGGGCAGAGGGAGAGGGAAAGAGAGAATCTCTAGGAGACTCTGAGCAGCCCCACTCGGGGCTTGATTCAGGATGGTGAGATCACGACCTGAGCTGAAACCAAGAGTTGGACACTTTACCAACTGCACCACAAAGGTGCCCCCCCTTTTTTAAAGCTTTTTAAAAAGCTGAATGAATAGATGCATTGGTTTGTTCATTCTCTTGTATTATTATCTTCAGTCTAAAACAAAACTTTTCAGAACAATTTAAAGCAGAAGAGCAATTCAGCAATTAAATAGGAATAACCCCCAAATATATAAAACAGATAAGACAGAACTCTTGATTGAAAGGGACTGGGGTTCTAAAAGAGTTGCCCCCAAATTCCAAAGACATAGTTTGAAATCTACTGGTCTCAAAAATTATCCTCAAAATATCTGAACAAGAAAAATGTGGGTGTTTGGAAGAACTCTCTTTTGGCAGTTAAATCTATTGTAATACCTTTACAATGGTATTGTCAGGACATATGAAACCTTTCATGTTATTCTGTATCTTTTGGTATTTTGTATCCACTCTCTTCTAGATAATACTAAAACCCACTTAATAACAAGATAAATTGGGGTTTGATACTAAATACACAAGTAAACCTTGAAACTGCACTCTAAGTTTGTTTTCAAGGAATTCACCTTACATCTCAAAAGGTACATATATGCAGCTAAGAAAGGTGTATCTATTTGTTGCAAGAATTTTTTGGTGTTACCTATCTAATTCTATTAAATAACCTATTTGGAAAGTTTGAAATCTGTCTCACAAACAAAATCCTCCCCATAATAGATGATGTCATAAGTTTCAAATCCTGCCAAGATAAAAGTATGTGATATTTTTCAAGATAATTTGTTTTTCCTTTCTTTCAGCCATTTCCCCCCCACCGGTTCCCTCACTTTTCTTGCTTCATGTTCCTTCAGGCTAGGGAATGCTACTGCTTTTGCACTTTACTTCCAAAGCTTGTCAGGCTATAGATCTACTTGTATGCTGAACAGTTCCCTTCCTGAAAAATATGCCAAGTACATTATCCAGATGGTGACCCCTGATGACTTCAGGCTTTCAAGTTAACTCCTGAGGGAAGCCATTTCACCAGACCAGTAGTTCAGTGGACATCGTGTGATGCTAGATGCTTCCGTAATAAGGAACATCACTGCAGAAATAAATGCTACTTGAATTAAATGCAGTGACTGTTAATATTACAGAAACCAGGTTACCTTTCTATCTTAAAATAAATCCCATTTTCATTATATTGAACATCAAATTGGTATACGAGTGAACTATAGTCCTTTGATAAATTACCTTCAGATCTTGGTTTTATCCAGGTAGTAACCAGATTACATGCAAGATGGAAAACCATTAGTTTTCAGAGAAGCATTTTTGAAGAACTAAATAATGTAAGCAATGCATGTTTGTTTATGGTGCCTTCCGTTTGCTTCAGCAGGTTTCATTCATGTTTTCTTTTTTTCCTGGGTTATACATATACATTTTCTACTAAAAATATTATTTGTGCTTGTATTACCTCGTGGGCATAAATAAAAATATGTGTAACTGTTCCTTTTCAAAGTAATTTGAATGGAGTCAAAATGGCTTTGAGATTCCTCTCAAACATTTTTGGAAGCCTGAAAAGCTGTTGTGTCGGGGCTGGGTAAGACTTCCTTTGAAAGAAAGGACTTCACTAATTTAAACAAAAGAAGCAGGGGGAAAAAAAAGAAAGAAAAAAAGAAAAGAAAGAAAATCCCTCTTCCTTGATTCGGTTTACAAACCACATTTTTCAAGCCTGCTATGGTGAAACAGTAAAACTCAATGCCAAATGAAGAAAAGATTGAGGCGGTAAACCAGAGGCACCAAGGATACCTTTCTTGCTGAGCCACATGTTTG
The DNA here is from genome assembly GCA_003697995.1 of Taxidea taxus jeffersonii. NCBI lineage: Eukaryota > Metazoa > Chordata > Mammalia > Carnivora > Mustelidae > Taxidea > Taxidea taxus. Next base: position 69,021 of record ML096376.1, on the reverse strand, counting down.
AACCCCTGCTTCTCCTTTTCTAAATGAAATGAATTACTCTGTATTGCAGCAGACATTATTTTTTTCCTTTTTGGCCTTAGTATGGTCCTAATTTTATATCCAGGTTAGTGGCTAGAGAAGATTCTATCAAATCTTAAAATAAATCATTTTAATATCCTAGTTCTATATTATATTATCTTAAAACTTTCATTTACTATGTATTTTATATTTTCCATCCCCAGGCTGCAGCAATATTTATAAATAACATGTCTATTTGGGTACCTTATCACAGGTGTAATATATGATCTCCATTTGCAGTTGCATAACGGGCCCATCTGTGTATTCTTTATCAGACAGACACAATTATTTAGTGTTTTCATCTCAAGTCACAGCTCTCCATAACTCAAGTCTGTCTTACTTTTATATTATCATTTGCTTTGTGGAGTCAGGAGGAATCAGTGGCATAATGACCGGAAAAATTTTTTCAAAAAGAATCATTTAATGAATAATGCAGCAAAAATATCCATTTGGCCATGAATCAGCACTTTTTCATTCTTCTTTAAAATTTTCTTTTTCTTTCCATTTTACTTCACTTTCTGCTCTGCAAATTCTCCCTTGTGCTATGGTCCAAATTACTGCCTGTTACTTCATCATTATTGACGACTGGCTTGAGGGTGTATTTGTAATAATATGCATATTCTTTTAAAAGATCCAGATAAAACCAGTGAATATGGAGAATAAGAAACAGACCCATACCGAAGCTCTCTCCTCATCTTACTATTTGCTCTGTATGTATTTAAATTATAAAATGGAAATATATTCAATATTTATGTCATGAACCTATGGTAGCTGATGCTTTAAAACTCACTTTTTTGATTTATCATCATGTTATCATAGCCACAGATACATGGTATGTGTTCTTCTGCAAACTTTTAGATGTTGAGATTTTAAGACTTGAATTTGTATTACCTGAATTTGCATTAGCATTAAAGCGCAGGGCTTGTATGAAGTTGGGGAGTCAGGAGATATAAATGAGAAGATGGAAGACAGATGAGTGGTAGAAAACTATAGCTGCCTTACACAATTTGATCAGATGGGGAAAAAAAACAGAGAATAAAGTGCAGGAGATTATAATGACCCAGTTTGTTCTGGGTTTCTTGAGGTGGCACCAGAACAGCTGACTTCTGGAAAAGTCACCAATGTTTGGGCTTGATTCATTACCAGGATCTTCAAGGCTTCCCTTTCTTTCATGCAATAATTATTTGTCAGCTGATTACTATGTGTTACACACTGTCATAGGTTCTGAGAATACAACAGTAATTGCTTGGTCAGAAAAACCCTTGCCCTCCCAGAGCTTATAGTCTATCTAAAGGGAGACAGTTGTCATGTGGTAGTTAAGGGCAAGGACTCTGGAGGGGCGGTATCTTGTTTCAAATCCCAGCTCTGCTACACTTGGGCAAATTACTTAATCCCTGTGTCTCAGTATTCTCACCATTAAATTTGCACGATAATAGTCCATACATGTAAGGTACCCAGAAAAATGTCTGGCATGTAATAAATGCTCAGTAAAAGTTAGTCATTATTATTTTTACACCTGGTTAATTCTTCCCTCAAGCTAGCCTTTCCAAAACTTTTTTCTGGTGAGAGCAATGTAGAGGGACCGAGGTCTCTAAGAGAATTTCAGTAGCCATCCTCACATAGCTGCATAGTAGAATAAAATGAAAACAGAAAAAAAATCATGAAATCTCCCAATTCTAAACCCTGGACTTAATTTAGAACAGACATTCTTTTCTCTCCTTTCCCCACCAACATTTCCCAAAGCTGCTCATTTCCTTTCCTCCATCATCATGATCACTGAGGTTTGGAAGTAGATTTTGGGTTCCCTTCGTAAAAGGTTTCCAGAAATGAGAGCATCCTTCAGATTTGTAAAATTGTCATCACTCTACTTTAAGTAGAGTGTACTTTCTACGAAGATTAGCAGAAAATGGTTAGCGCCTCATTTTATGGAACATAACTGAGTGTTTTCACAGAGCTGTCTTTTGTATGAAATGGGTCCCAAGGAAATTTTCAGCTGAGTTACCCAGTGAAGTATGTATTCCCAGGTGATCGATCAACTCCAGTAAACTGATCTGTGAAGGGGCTCTGTCTGGAACATAATAAAATCATGGTATGTTAGAGCTTAAAAAGACCACAGACTAGTAGAGTTTGGAAAGAGGGAGGAGGTAAATTTACAGTGGAGAAACCTGACAAACACTACTTCAGCCACATGACCAAGGTTAACCTCATCAGTGACAGCATGTACGTGACAGCACATCATGCACATGGTATCCCTGATATGTGATATGTGAAGATAATGGTCCTTCTGCAGTCTTCTTCCATAACCCCCGTCTCAACACGAAAATATCAGCACCACTGAAATTGAGGGCCAATCTGCAAAAAAGCTGACCAGTGCTACTCAAAACTGTTAGTCATTGAGGACAGAAAACTTTCACATACCAGAGGAGGCAAGGGAAACATGACACTGACTATGATATCCTGTCCTGGATGGGATCCTGGAACAGAAAAAGGATATTGGGGTAGAACTTATAAAATCCAGATCAAGTATCAAGTTCAATTAAGAGTAATTATCAATATTGATTTCTTAGTTGTGACAAATGTGCCATGGCGATACAGGAAGTTAATAAGAGGAGAAACCAGATGAGTATATGGGAATTCTCTGTACTATCTTTGCATTTTTTCTGTGAATCGAAAAGTGTTCTAAATTAAAATCTTATTTCAGAAAAGGAGAGACCACAGATCAACCATTTGGCTCAGTCTCCTTATTTTATGGAAGAGGAAACTAAAGTTTAAGGAGAGGAAGTACTTGCCCCAGGACGCACAGAGACTAGCTTCCCTCTTATTCAGGACCAAGAGAAGATGTGATCTATTTCTACCATCCAATGACATTAAGTACGGAAGTAATTTAGGTAGAATATTGGGCTAATGAGGCCAAAGTTATAGGTTAAAATTTTATGCCAACCAGTTGCTTTTGTACAGAAGAAAACTCTGCTCTTTGCCCACACAGTGATTACGAAACTCATTTTGTCTATCCATCTCAGGTAAGTGTATAGAAAAGAACTGGAAGCTCTATAACCACCCTCCATCAACTGAAAATACGTGAACATCAGTAGAATCATCTTTTCATATAGACACTATTTTATTGGATTAGTGGGTCACTTATAACTGAAGTCATATATATGCAATGTATTTTCTATTGGTTTTACAACCTCTTCTTTTTTTTAATCCCAACCTTCTTAGCGTTTGTGTTAAATCTGATGACTTTGTTGCCCAAAGCCTTATTTTCTATCTTTGAAAAAGATTCAAGTTTTGCTTGAAAGGAAACATGGAATGTGGGAAGCTTACTGAACCTCATATAACCCCTGAAAATAGGTCTAAAACTTTTCTTAATATTTCTTGAAATATCTTGCCAGGATATCAGGAGATGTAGGAAGAGAATACAGCAGTCTCTCAGTTTTTATTTTTTTCTTCATGGTTTGAAATTATAATTTTGATTCTTTATTGTTAAGATATGCAGTTTATGTTAAAATCTTTAATATATGAAAATTTTAATAAATCAATAAATATCAGCTGAACCCTCTAGGAGAAACATGGGCAAAAGACATCAATAGGCAATTCACAAAAGAAGAAATGCAAGTTAGCAGTGACATTTTAAAATGTTCAACCCTAGTGGTAATTTAAAAATGTAAGCTAAAACACTGAAATATAATCTTACCAATCAAAATGGCTTTTTTTCCCTTTACTTCTTTTTTTAATAGATGATAATATCAAAAGTTTTCAAGGGTTCAGGGAAATGAGCGCTCTTGCATACTGTTGCTAGGAGTATAAATTGTTGCAAAATGTTTGGACAAAGTGGTAATATATATCTAAGGTGTTGGAAATGTTTTTAAACATTTTGGTCCAGCAATTCCATGTTTAAAAATTTAATCCTAAGAAAAGGAACTGAATGGATTTGAAAATAACCATGCTCAACTTGATGTTGCTATATTATTAAGATATTGAAAATATTTAAATGTCCAGCAAACGGGGATTGATTAAATCAATAACTATTTATTTTTTTTTAAAGATTTTATTTATTCATGTCAGACAGAGAGCAGGAGTGAGCACAGGCAGAGTGGCAGGCAGAGGCAGAGGGAGAAGCAGGCTCCCTGCTGAGCAAGGAGCCCGATGTGGGACTCCATCCCAGGACGCTGGGATCATGACCTGAGCCGAAGGCAGCCGCTTAACCAACTGAGCCACCCAGGCGTCCCAAATCAATAACTATTTCTACACAATAATGTTGCCAGTAAAATAATGTTGTAGAAAAATATCAAATAATAAATATATTCATGAGGGAAGTTATATAACTGTATCTATTATATGAGCTCATTTTTAGATGCCATTTAGTGTAATAAGTGAGGGCATAGGCTCTTTTTGAAAAGTTAGACCTGAAGAGTGATGGCTCTCCCATGAACTCACTGTGCTGGTTTGGGGCAAACTGCTTGACTTCTGAGAGTCAGTTCTCTCTTATGTAAATTAAAAATAATAGTACCTAATTTGAAAGATATCATGACTATGAGTAAAGGGACCTGTGTGAGTTAAAGTACAAATCATGTCCATTTCTAGAAATTATGTGCCCGTTTATTTTTTAGTATTACTAGAGACTCACAGATTCTTTTGTTGTTCAATGTTGAACCCATTACCATCATCGCTCTTTTTGAAGCTCAAATTAGGCCAGGGGGAGCCTCTTCAAGTCGGTTTTTGTGTCATTTTGACATGTCTTGCTTTTGAGCACGATGTTTTAGGCTTACCTTGCACTCACCTTCTCTGCCACACACCTAGAAACAGCCATTTCTGCAAACAGCCTTTAATAGAAAATGTATTTAGAAACCTAAGTTTGGGCATAAGATATGCTCATTACTACTGAGGTGTCATTGTTTTTAAGTCCTTTAGGGGACAAAGTAGGGATATGTACTCATAGAACAAAACTTTCAGATTTTATTACCCGCTTTGCTAACATGTATGTATACATAACACATGTATATATGTATATACACATACACATATATCTGTATATTTTTAAAAGAATGAGTTCATATTTACATCTCTAATACTAATCCAGTGTTGCAGAGTTCTTCCCTTCCCCCATCCCATGTTTTTATTTCCTTTTTCACATGGTGAACCCTGTTCTCAATAACATCAGTGTTTACTCATCTGCTTATCATACAAGACACACAAAATAGTATTAGAATTCCTACACCAAGGCCACTACCAGAACGAAACCTACTAAGTGAAATTACAAGTTTGTTTTTGTCTTTAGAATATGTTCTTCTGAGGGTATACAGTTAGGTATTCAAAAGGTTGAAACTTCCTAATACATAAAGAACTCATAAAATTTGAGACAAAGAGGACCAAAAGAAAAAAAAAACCAACTGAACAGAAAAATAGACAAAAGACATGAACAGTATACAGTTCACAAAAATATCTTTAAACATATGAAAAGATGTTCAGCTTCATTCATGATACAAAATAAAACTCCATTTAGATACCCTTTCTAACCTATCCCACTGACAAAGATTCACAAGCTTGTGACACACCGGGGTGGTAGGTCCACAGGGACACGGGCACTTTCACACATTGCTGGTGGGTCTACCGAATACTGCACAACCCCTGTGAAGGAGATCCAGGCAGAGGAGCCACTTACTTTTTTTTAAAACATTTTATTTTATTTTATTTTAAATATTTTACTTATTTACTTGACAGACAGAGATCACAAGCAAGCAGAGCAGCAGCAGAGAGAGGGGGGGAAGCAGGCTCCCTCCTGAGCAGAGAGCCCGATGTAGGGCTCGATCCCAGGACCCTGGGATCATGACCTGAGCCGAAGGCAGAGGTTTAACCCACTGAGCCACCCAGGTGCCCCGTTTTATTTTATTTTTAAGTAATTTTCATGCTCAAAATGGGGCTAGAACTCATGACCCTGAGATCAAGAGAAGCATGCTCTACTGACTGAGCCAGGCAGGCACCCCTAATTTTATTTTTTAAAGCCACTTAACATTTTTTTTAAACTTTCCTTTGCTTCAATGATTAATTCCTCTCATTTTGTATTCTGTATGTTTTCCCCCACTTCTTCTAAAAAATTTTATGAGTATAGTGGACTCAGTGTTACATTTGTTTTAGGTGTTCAACATAGTGACCTGATATTGCTCTACGTCCTGATGCCATGCTGACTGCAAGTCTAGCTTCCACATGTCACCATACAACGCTATTACAATATCATGGACTATATTCTCTATTTTGATTTAAGGTGGCTTGTGATCTGCCTATTGATTTTTAACAACACTTTATTTTTCTATTATTTTGCTGTTTTATACCCCATTAATTTGTGCTTTCTCATTATTATTTCTTTTCCTGTGTTTTCTTTATTTTATTGCTTTTTAAGCTTTATTTTCATTTTTATGAATAGAAATTTTCCTCATACATGGTTTAATTCTATCTCATACAGTTTAACATGTGGTGTGTTTATCATTATTCTTAGAAATTTTGTAATTTTCAGTTTTATTTCCCCCTTTTACACAAGTTTTTTTTTAATTAAAAAAACTTCCAGGTGAATAGACTTGTTTTAAAAATTTTTGTTAATTTCTAGTTTCATTTCACTGTGATTTGGGAATGTCTGTATTATTTCTACTTTATGAAACTCATTGAAGTTCCTATTGGGACCTAATATAAGATCAAATTCTGTGAATGTTCTGTGTGCATTTGTGAAGAAGGTATATTCTCTATCAGGATGTTAAGTTCAATACATAGCCACAAGATTTCGCTTTTTTAGGTCTTCTTTATACTTAGTTTCTGTCCATGTGACCTGAGAGGATACAATTTCCTATTACCAGTTCTTTTTGTTTATTTCTCCTTGTATCTCTTGTAGTTTCTGCTTTATAAAATCAGTTGTTGGGTTATTTATGCAGAGATAGTCATGGCATTGCATACAGTACGTTCTTTGTTGTGTTTTGTGGTTTTTGGCTTGAGTTCTACTTCACCTGAAATGAAGATTGTAATATTTGTTCTTTTACTGCTTCCATTTACCTGGTATATTCTTTAATTTTTAGCCATTTCTGATTCCTTTTATTTCAGGTGTGTCTCTTACAAACAGCAGAGATTTCAGTTTTGCTTTGTGACCTATTTTGAAAATCATTTCCTTGTAATAGGTTAGTTTAACCCATTTACATTTATTGATATGACACAACTGTACCATATCATTTATGTTTCACAGTATTATGTTAATTTTATTGTATTTCTTCATGTCGTTTGTTTTCCTTGGTTTCTAAATTTTTCTTTTGGTATTTAAGAAGGTTTCTATTTTTGTTCTATTGAGTACCTTTATGCTATTATCTTTTATAATGCCCTTATTCCCCTGTGCTTGCTTGATCGTCTACCATTTGGTTTGACAACTTAAAATTATATTTGACCCTCTATGTGGCAATCAATGAGCTTCTTTGACTTTTGCCTTTTCTTTTCTCTCGGTTTTAGCTGAATTACTATTATTTCATCAAAATATATAAGATTTACATACTATTTTTCATACCATTTTTCCATCTATTTTCCCACCTTTGTTATAATCTTAAATCCACAATTAAATAGATCTAATTTTCACCAACAAGCCTTTTGCCAAAGATTCCTGCATCATCTTAATTGCATGAAGCTTGTTCTCTAAATCATAAATCAACAAACTTTAACCCTTAGTCTAACCTGGCAAACTGTTTGCTTCGATATGGCCCGTGAGCTAAGAATGGCCTTTATGTTTTTAATAGTTGAAAAAATTTGAAAGGATACCAGTATTTCTGGATATGTGAAAATTTTCACCAAATTCAAATTTCAGTTGTCCATACAATTTTATTGGAACACTGTCACACTTGTTCATTTACATCGTGTCTATGGCTGCTTTTGGTGCTAAGTTGAATACTTGTGACGGACAGCCTGCAAAGCTTGAAGTATTTACTGTTTGATCCTTCACAGAAAAAGTTTGTTGACTCCAAATCTAGTATGGCTTGTGAGTACAGTATTCCCGAAATTCTGGCATGTCTAAAACTGTTTTTCTATACCCTTAATAATTGAAAGAGAACTTGTTTGAATAAAATCCTTGGCCCACACTCCCTTTCTTGAGTTATTTGAAAATGTTGCTGTGTTCTTACTTGGGTTTGTCTGCTGTGAAGGTGTCTGATGCCAAACCTGACTTTTCTTTCTCTCCTCTATAAATGACTTATCCTGCTCCAAGGCCCACAAGATTATTATTTTTTCTTCATCATTAAAGGCTACTATTTTTCCTAAGATATAACTTGGTGTTGACTGTTTGAATCAGATTTCCAGGGTACTTCTGGTTTTTCCATTAAATACTTGCACTCAGGCCTTTTATTTCTCAAAAGTATTCTTTGATTATAGTTTTAAATATTAGTCATTTTTTATTCTTTGGTTTTTCTTCATTGGGAATGACAGTTACATATAGTCCAATTGCTTTGCCTATCTCCTATATCAGTCACTTTCTCTGATCTCTCTTACCTCATTATTTCTATGTCACTGTCTTCACTATTCTAGTACCTTCCATCACTGCATCTCATTGTATTTTCAGATCTTTTCTCTCTTGGTCACCATTCCGTATAGTCTTCTTTTTCAAGATGACTTTCTGAAATTTACTTCCTGAGTTCAGTCAATTCTGATTTTGCATCTTCCTTTTGCACATTTCTGTTCTGAGTTTTAAAATTTATCATTTGAGTGTTTTTTCATATCTTCAAATATTTGTTTAAGAATACTGAAAATTGATGTTTTTTGTTGCTGTTTTCTTCTTCTTTGGGGTGATTATTTGGAGAGGTTCTTCATCAGCTGACAGGATTCTTATTTTTTCTTCTTACAGAAAAATATGTGTGTATGTTGTCTGCCTTTTTTTTTAAAGATTTTATTTATTTATTTGACACAGAGAGAGAGAGAGATCACAAGCAGGCAGAGAGGCAGGCAGAGAGAGGGGAGGAAGCAGGCTCCCTGCTGAGCAGAGAGCCCGATGTGGGGCTCAATCCCAGGACCCCGAGATCATGACCTGAGCTGAAGGCAGAGGCTTAACCCACTGAGCCACCCAGGAGTCCCTGTTGTCTGCCTTTTTATGTTCATTCTGAAATATTTTCCTGGGTCAGCAACAATAGTCATATGCCTATAGGAGTCAGGAGTTTGGGTGACTTACCAGGTTACTATGTTCCTTAGTTTTTATTAAAGTGTAATTTTAGTTTTTATTTTTTTGTTTTGCTAAATTTTATTTTATAATTAGATACAGTTTCTCCTATAATTTTTGACCTTTGGTAAAGTGCAATTTAAAATATCAACAGTGCCTTTTGTATAGGGGGTTTGGTATACCCCTTAATTTTGTGATTCACTTTTATTTCTGCAGGATCCTGATATTCTACCTCTTGCTTCCTTCTTTCCCTTCACCATCAAGCCTTCAAGGGACATTCTTTCCAAGTCAGTTCCCCTATGCCTTTGGAAGTTGTGGTTGCCAAGTTAGTAACTCTAGTTCTTTATGCTTTAAAGCACATTCCACATTTCAGTTTTCAGCAGCCAGTGTTCCCAAATCCAGGTCTGAGATCTGTTCTCGGTAGCTGTCTACTAAAGGTGGGGCGTCTTGTTAATAGGAGTTTTATTTTATTAATTCTGCCACCACTAGGCGTCAGCTCTCTTATTTTTTCTCTAGTTTTTGACTCTGGGCTCTGGTTGGGGCTATAGAGCTAGCTCTGCTTCTTTTGGGTGTTTATTTCTCTTCTTATGTGTAATTTGAAGTGTGTAGAACACTCAATCTCCTACACATGCTATTGAACTGGCTCATATATGGTTTTATTTGCTCTATTTGCTGATTTGCATTTCCTTATGGAGGCTGAAGTGGATAGATTTATATTTAAGGGATCAATATTATTCTACAGGAACTCAGAACTCATTATTAGTATCTATTCTTATATTCATGGAATATATATGTAGACACACTTGAACATTGTGTACCCAGTACTGATAAGACATTCATTTGAAATGAATCTCTAATAGTGCAGATCATGCATAGCTGTGAACAGGGAAGATTTACTAATAGGGTGATTGAGTTGTGTTTCCAGGTGTGTTTTTTGGCCCTACATAATTCTTCCTCCTGAACCTTTAATAATAAATTCATAATGATTATCTCATTTCTTTAAGTCAAAGTAGTGATGGCAAATATATGTCAACTTCTGAGTAAACTCTGACTGCAGAATCTGACTAGGCAGTAAAGAACGTTTGTTCCATTTGATTACTTATATCTTCTATGGGTCTGGGAAAGGGAAGTGATGATATTAATGTCAGAGATTTGCCATTCCTGGCTTCCAACTCTGTCTTTTTTGTTAAAATGCAAATAAATCTTAGGGAGATATAATACATTTTCTTTGTCACAGCCATTTTTACTTCAGTGTGAATTATCTTATTATATGGGTTGCAAGCTTAAATACCTGCTTGGAAGGAAGGCAGGTAATATGAAAGAGTGACGACGGAAGGATGGGTATTCTGATGTACTGGAGAATTCATGGTCCTCTTGAAGGAGTCCCTATTTAGCTCTATTCAATTGTTGTCATATTATTTTTGCCACACAAAAGACTAGAATAGTGCCTGGCTCATAGCTACTCAATAAAAGCATAGGCAAATGGGTGAATGCAGGCTTCAGTATGCCAGAAATTTCTATTTTTCAAGAGAGACTAGAAATTTTATGTAAACCAGAAATTTTATGTAAAATCTTTAGACAAGTTTTTAAATTAGTTGACAACATTTAACAAATTCTATGTGTCCAAGAAAAACCTGTTTAGTTCATCAGATTCATTTCTGAGTTCAGGTTTTATTAGGGAGTAGAGGCAAAACTAGGTTCCTGATTTGGGGGATGGAACAAAACAGGAGATTGAAAATGTAGTGTAGGCTTTGGTAATGAAATAGAAAAGAGATAAAATATGGAAAAAGTGACTGAGCTCATGACCTTGGCCTCATTTGCAGGAATGCTTCTGAGATAGTCAGTGAGAAATCTAAACATTTTTGTTCTTTTCTACCTACTTAAGTCACAAAAGACACATGCACAATAATTTCCTATAAAAATAGGACTATATTCACCAGTTAGCTATGTATACTAATAATTAAGTCTGTTTTGTTTGGGTCAAAATACATACTTATTACTGGACTCTATAAACCCTTTTAATCATTTTGGGGGAAGTATATTTATGTATTTACTCTTGATTGCCCACTGAATCTCTTATTTTGAAAACTTAGCTTCCTTGCCCCTCCTGCTAATGGGTTCTTATCTCTGCATTTTATACTTCACTACTTTAAAAGGCTAGATTAGTGCTTATCATCAAGGAGAGTAATGCCAGCTAATCCAAGGGCAGGATTTGGTCAGCAAAATTAAACTAAAAATATACAGTAGTCAGGAACAGAAACCAAAGATACTAAATGGCTTGTTTGGGTTTTATTCAATCTTGAGAAGGCTGTGTTTTAGGCATGACAAAGAAAGGTTCTGTTTGTACCAGCTGGCTTTCAAATTCTCCCACAGCCTTCTATGTTGGTAAATCCTAACCAGTGCCATCTCTGCAGTGACTTCTATGATAATCCTTGAGCATGTGCTATTATAGCCTTGGAGTTGCACTGAGCATGCATGTGCTTTACCACATTTTCCCACTGTGATCTGGAATTCCACATGCATCTTGCCCATTCTGGGAGATCCAATATAATGCAGTGCTCTTATTTAAACATTATCCATACTTTAGTGGGCTTATGAGTCTGCCCAGGGACCTTGTGAGATTATACCTAGCCAAGAATCTAGGCTTCCCTGAGCAAATTTCACCTGGAAGGAGTTCCTCATATATGTTTCTTGACTTGGTCTAAAATACATAGGGGAATCATATTTCATGGTCTAAAATATCTAGGGGATTCATATTTTTTACACATTTTTGTGAGTCTGAAATCTAAAATTCTGATGCACTACCATTTGATTATCTCATTTTAGCTATTAAGCTTACTCATAGCCATAACTACCCTACAATATCATCAAGGGGTCTAGACATTTGGACTAGCCTTTTGTTTAGCTTCTATCTTCCTGCCCTTCTAAATTTGGTCCTTTGGTTGATCACTTCAAAAACTATCACCAGAAACTCTAATTTCCTTATCCCTTTGTCCTCCTGCTGCTCTCCACCTGACAGCCTCTACTTTGGTGTAAACAATAACTGGCCCTTATTTCACTTAATTGTTCTTGAAACATTAGGTGTTTTGTCTCCCTCCCTCAGCCCTTTACAAATATTTTAGCCTAAGAACCTCTTCATGCTCTTAAAAATTACTCAGCACACTAAAGAGACTTTGTTGATGTAAGTTATATATAGTCAATACTAACTGTATTAAAAACTGATAACTTCTTACCAGTATTTATTAATTTATTGAATAATAACAATAAACCATTATAATCTAACATAATGTTATCTTGTGATAAGTCTATTTTATAAAATCATAAGAATGACTGAGATAAATAATATCCTCATGCCATTATGAACACAGCTTTACTCAAACCAGTCTTGGGGTCCCTAGAGGTCCCCAGACCACACACTGAGGACTTCTGTTCTATCACTACCATTTAAGTTTCTCTCCAACCTCTTTAGTTGCTCTTTCCTAGTCTGTTTACCAGATCCTTTGTGCTTGGTCTTCTTGAATATTAGTGTTCCCCTGAGTTCTAGCCTTCATGCTTTTTTCCTTGTTCTACTCCCTTGATTTTTGTGTTCTCACTGGTAGACACCTCTAAATGTTCAGTACCGGATATCTAATAATGTATGAAGTATCTTGACCTGAATGTCCATTTTCACCCTTAAACCTCTTTCTTCTAACATGCTTTCAGGTCTAACAGCATCACCACCTACCCAGCCTATAAGCCAAACAACCCTTCTCTCTTCTGCCTCACCTAAGCAGTCACTAAGTCAAGTGTGTTTTATCCTCTAAGTACTTCTTGACTCCATCTTCTCCTTCTCTATTCCCAGAAGTTTATGCTCTCACTCTCACTCACCTGGATTACTATGATACTCTCCTAATTTGTCTTCATCCTTTCAATCCTTCGACTTCACAATCCCCATCATCCTACCTGCCAATTCTAACTTCCTGTTGCCATCAGGTTATTTTTCTAAAAGTTAGTCCGAGAAAATAATTTTCTTGCTTTTATGAAAAACCATAAAAACACCCTATTCCCTCTCAGAATAAATTACAAGCTCCTTAACATGGTTTAAAGTGCCTTTCATGATCTGCTCCTGATTACTACCTTCATTTCCTGCCACTCTCCCATGTCCTTCATTTGTGCTTTCTTGACTCTCCCTATATACTTGTATTTAATAAAATATGTTGTGCCTTTTCACCTCTTTGTAATGGGAATATTGCTAAGCCACAAATGAATGCATCTCCACCCTGTAAGATGCCACCTCTTAGTTTTGACTGTGTTGAATCAGATATTCTGTTGCTGAGACTGGCCTTCCACACTCTGGCTGTTCTATATGAGAATTCAGCCACATTTCTGAAGTTTAAAATGGGTTAACCTGCCATCTGTTTCGAAGCCATTGCTCTAATTTAGTATATTCTTATTCACTTCAGAGTTAAGTATAGCTTAACGAATTATGCAATGTGGGTCTAAAAATATTCCCCTAACATATAATATATATGTATTATATATATAATTTGGATGAAGAGAAAATTAAACAAGAATGAAATTTCCTTTATGCAATAGAGTTCACATTATTTACTTTGAAATCAAAGGTTTCTTGAGAAGGACATTTTTTCAGAATTTGCAAAATTGATTCTTGCTATTCTAAAATTTCTTAAGCATATAAAGCTGCAAAAATTACTAACATTCTGTCCAGTCCTCTTTTATTATGCCTTCTGGTGGATCTTTATCTATTTCACAATGCCTTATTTTAATTTATCTCCCTAGGCTAAGAAAGTGCTGTATAGGAGTACTTAGTAGGGTGAGTGCCTCTTCTTGAGACAACAAAATAATATCTTTTTTAAAAAAGATTTTATTTATTTGACAAAGAGAGATAGAGAGAAGCACAAGCATGGGGAGTGGCAGGCAGAGGGAGAGGGAGAAATAGGCTCCCAACTGAGCAAGGAGCCTGAGGCAGGGCTCAATCCCAGGAACCTGGGATCATGACCCAAGATGAAGGCAGACACCTAACCAACTGAGCCACCCAGGTGCCCCTAAGATTTTATTTTTAAGTAATCTCTACACCCAATGGGGCTTGAACCTACAAACCCCAAGATCAATAGTTTCATGTTCCACTTACTGAGTCAGCCAGGTGCTCCCTCCCTTTTCTTTTTAACAAAATAATCTCTTGACATAAGACACATGTTTAGTACTCACTACTCATTCACCCAAGAAATTCTTTCTTACTCTATGTTTTAAATCCACAGCATGCTAGAGTTCCAAGAAAAAAATAAGTACAATATTTGCCTTTTATTGAAATGCCTTCATTTTGAGCAATAGGTGCTAACTGCAGTTCTGCAAATTAGTTGTAGGTGGTACAGATTCTTCCTGTTATTTTAGTATGTTTTATTTGGATTGAATTTATACTTTTATTTATGACCGGTAAAAGTGCCACTTAACATAGTGGGGATAAAACTTATGGAACATATTATACCAAAAGGTGATGTCAGATGAAAATACAAATCTTTTTTCAAAGAGGAGTTCTGATAAATGCATGATGACAGATTTATAATTAGACTGAAGTTATACCACCACTTCCCAGATCCCTTCTTAGAGAGATTGCTAGAAAGTAGATTCATGGGTAGGAGGCAAAGTCAATGTTAATGTAGAATCTGTCATCATTATCATGAATGGGTCCACGAGAGTGAACTGGAAGTAGTAATAAGTATTAAACAGGACACCAAAAGGATTGATAATGGTCTATAAGGATAAAATAAAAATGCTTTTTAGCATTTTATGCTGAGTCATTTCTTGAATGTTATAAGCTATAATGTATTTTAATGAAAATGTGTTTTCAACCCAGATATGGCCTCCAGATAGAAATACAAAACCATTCATAGGGTCAAAACACCAAGGAAAAGGGAAATTGCTAAAATAAAGGCAAAGTTACAGATATTTTAGGCCAGGCAGAAGGAAAGAACAAACCCATTAGATGATTCTTATGAAATAGACATTCCAGCTCTGAAAAAGTTGTTTTAGATGACTTTGACAAGAAGGGAAATAAAAGTAGTTCATGTTAGGATAAATTATATGCTCATTATTCTTACCTTGGCTCAAATTAATAATCCTAATAATAATCCTGTTCTACTAATAATAATCATTAATCTTGATTTAGACCTGCTAAGCAATGTCCTAGGTGTTTTACATGCTTCATTTCAGTTAATCAAAAAGAAAATCCATGGGGAAGGTATTATCAACATTCCCATTTTATAGATGAGGTGACCGAGGCACAGAGGTATTAATGAAATTACTAGAAAGTGAATGAGATGGCTTTTGCTAAGCATGTGAATACCCAACTTTTGTATCAACATGGACGGGACTGGAAGAGATTATGCTGAGTGAAATAAGCCAAGCAGAGAGTCAATTATCATATGGTTTCACTTATTTGTGGAGCATAAGAAATAACACGGAGGACATGGGGAGATGGAGAGGAGAAGGGAGTTGGGGGAAATGGGAGGGGAAGACGAACCATGAGAGACTGTGGACTCTGAAAAACAATCT
>ML096376.1:0-52843 GCA_003697995.1 Taxidea taxus jeffersonii | reverse complement strand
TGTTATTTCTTATGCTCCACAAATAAGTGGAGCATAAGAAATAACACGGAGGACATGGGGAGATGGAGAGGAGAAGGGAGTTGGGGGAAATGGGAGGGGAAGACGAACCATGAGAGACTGTGGACTCTGAAAAACAATCTGAGGGTTTTGGAGGGGCAGGGTGTGGGAGGTTGGGTGAGTCTGGTGGTGGGTATTATGGAGGGCACGTATTGCATGGAGCACTGGGTGTCGTGCATAAACAACGAATTCTGGACCACTGAAAGGAAATTTAAAAAGTAAATAAAAATTTTAAAAAAGGGCTGATATCCAAGATCTATAAAGAACTTCTCAAACTCAACACCCAAAAAACAGATAACCAAGTCAAATAATGGGCAGAAGACACGAGCAGATACTTCTCCAAAGAAGACATACAAATGGCTAACAGACACATGAAAAATTGTTCATCATCATAGCCATCAGGGAAATTCAAATCAAAACCACATTGAGATACCACCTTACACCAGTTAGAATGGCAAAAATTGACAAGGCAAGAAACAACAAATTTTGGAGAAACTATGGAGAAAGGGGAATCCTCTTACTCTGTTGGTGGGAGTGCAAATTGGTGCAGCCACTTTGGAAAACAGTGTGGAGGTTCCTCAAAAAATTAAAAATAGAGCTACCCTATGACCCTGCAATTGCACTACTGGATATTTACCCCAAAGATACAGATGTAGTGAAAGAAGGGTCATCTGTACCCCAATGTTCATAGCAGCAATGTCCACAATTGCCAAACTCTGGAAAGAGCCAAGATGCCCTTCAACAGATGAATGGATAAAGAAGATGAGGTCTATATACACAATGAAATATTACTGAGTCATCAGAAAGGATGAATACCCAACTTTTACATCAACATGGGTGGGACTGGAGGAGATTATGATGAGTGAAATAAGCCAAACAGAGAAAGTCAATTATCATATGGTTTCACTTACTTGTGGAACATAAGGAATAGCATGGAGGACATTAGGAGAAGAGAAAAATGAAGGGGGGGGAATCAGAGGGGGAGATGAACCATGAGAGACTATGGAGTCCGGGAAACAAACAGAGGGTTTTAGAAGGGAGGTGGATTGTGGGGGGGGGGGTGAGCCTGGTGATGAGTGTTAAGGGGGACACGGGTTGCATGGAGCACTGAGTGTTATACACAAACAGTGAACCATGGAACACTACATCAAAAACTAATGATGTACGGTATGAAGACTAATATAACACAATAAATAAATAAATAAATAAACAAACAAACAAACTTGCCAAAAAAAAAAAAAAGCTCTCCCATTAAAAAAAACTGTGAAGGGGCATTGTGCATTAAGGTTTAATGGGGGAAAACCCTCCATTTCTATTTTTTACATTAAAGAAAATTTAAGTTCTTGAATTTTCTGAAATCAAAATTTGCTATATTCTGTTTTATTTCTTCACTGTATTGTGAAGTAGTTACACTTTCTATGTGAAGAAGACAAAATGAACACATTCTATGCCAGTCATTCTATCTTTTCCATCATTTCGTACTCCACTGTAATGGCCCCAGAAAGCAGGGCAAATTGGATCAGTATAAAGGAGGCACAAGAAAGCACTAAATCAATGTTACTCAATTTTGGTGCAGAGAGCAAACTGAAGTAGGCCCTTTGCCCTCTTGAACGGTTTCATCCCTAAACTTTTGATCAAAGTACTGGGCTCAATATTCTCTGTCCCCTAATTCTGTATTAATATCCATTCTGGTCAACTTTCCCATGTGGGCTATATAGTATGTCATGGCAAGGAGAATTATGGACTTAAATTATTTCATCTATAGAGTTTGGACACTCCTTACATACCCTGAGGGTGGGATCAACCACTTCTAATTTCATGGCAAAGGAAAAGGAACATCCAAGTCATTAACTGATAGTATTGGTTTTGAGAGCCAGAAATCCTTACTCTCCTCCAACACATTCTGTGTAGCAGGCCATTCGACTACAGGCACAATGTATTCCTGTGAGTTTCTACTGCCTTTTATAGAAAGTGCTGACTGTGGATAAACTTGATCAAAACATCAAAGATTACCAGAGAAGCTGGATTTGTGCCCTTCACAACCATTGATGAAGCACCTTAACCTCGCCTTCTCTAGATGCCTTGCATATGGTCGTCTGTCTTCCTGACTGCTACTTCATACAGCTTATTTGTAAATTCAAGCAAATGTGCTTCTGACTGGCACTGATGTATCACTGATGCCAAAACATGAGAGGATGAAGCATAAGGACATATTTTTTGACTCACATGGAAAATAGTACAGTTTATGGGGAAGTGATGACAATAGCCATTCTATGATATCTTCATATAATTAGTATCTTTCCATGCCTCCCTTCACCAAATTTTATGACCTCAGAACTTATTTAAAGG
The DNA here is from genome assembly GCA_003697995.1 of Taxidea taxus jeffersonii. Lineage (NCBI taxonomy): Eukaryota > Metazoa > Chordata > Mammalia > Carnivora > Mustelidae > Taxidea > Taxidea taxus. The sequence goes on along the minus strand of ML096376.1, from coordinate 50,437 downwards.
AATTACTCTCTTGCTGACCCAAAAGACAGGGTGATTAGGTGTGGGGATGGGGCTGGTTGCCCAAACAACCTAGCTCTGGCTTTTCACATGCTGAATTTCCATAGTTTTTCAATGATCACTTACAGAGCCATAATGTCTACAGAGTCTACTGATGTCCCATTGATATCAATGTGATTTCCCCCTGTGGACTGAGGGCAGCACAACACATAGCCATTAGTATCTAAAGGTTATGTATAATGGATAATAGAGGAAAATAAAAGAGCAGAAAGGAATTTGCACAGGAAACAGAAGCAGTAAATAAGATTTTACTTGGGTTATACAGCAACTGCAAAGGGGGATTGAAAAAGAAAAAAAACCTGATGACTCTTACAGACTCTGCAAGAGTGGAGAAATATAAGAATACATTTCATATTTTTGAAATGTAATACTTTTTTACTTCAACCACAGAAAGCCACTTGAAAATCATCTTGTATGTTACAGTTCTTATGTGGCATCTTTCACCCGTATGCCTACTGATGATTTCTTACTCTACCCTCCTGAGGTGGTTAGCAATATAGCACAGATGGGGTAAATAGAGGAAGGGATTTTAACAGGCTTATCCAAATTCACATAATGCTCAGTTCTGAAAGAACTTGGAAAAAAGTTCTGGCATTAGCCATTAACATCTCATTTTTTTTTTTAACATCTCATTTTGAACCCATTCAACCTACTGTGCTACAGCAGTTAGCCTGATATTTCTACATCTAAAAAAAATCACAAAGTAAATGATTTCAACAGATATCTCCCACCAATCAACAAAGCTTAGCTGCACACACCATTACAGTGGATGACCTGGTAAATGTAATTTACTTTGTAATTTAGTAAGAAAAAATTGGTGGATTTATTTAGCAGACTAAGAAGTCACTGAGCTGCAGAGTTTACTGGAGTGTTAGAGGGACAGCAAGACCTAGTGCTGAAGAGCATGAGCTCTGGAGTCAGTCCACTCTGGCATAAGGCTAGGGATCCCACTTCTCAGGGATGTGACTTCTTAATCTCAATATGACCTTTATGGAAACTCTTCTCTTTCCTGTGCTTCAGTTTACTCATTTCTATACTATATATAATACCAATACCTGCCCTTAAGGATTGTTGTGAGAATTAAATGAGCTAATCCAAGTAAAATGCTTAGCATTAGCCATTTTTGTCAACAAATTTCCCCGGTAGGATTGTTATGTGCCAGGCACTGACCCTGATGCTCAGATACAGCTGTGAACAAAATGGTTACTTCTGAGAACCACTGAGTTTTAATAGTGAAGCATAGTTACAAAGAGAATGATGATAACAACAACAATAATAATATTTAACATTTATATTATACCTGCTGTGTTTTGGGTATTATTTCAGATTCTTTAGTTATATTAACTCATTTAATTCTCACAACAACTCTGTGTTATAGGTACTGTTTTAGGCCCATTTAACAGATGAGGAAATGCAGGCCTTAAAAGGTTAAATAATTTGCCCAAGCTACCATGCCTAATAAGGGGTAGAGGTCTGAAAATCCATATTCATAATGACCACACTATGTTACCTTATTGTCACGTCGAAATCATATTCTATTGTTCACCCTATAAAAAAAGGCAGACTTTGAAATGACTGAAATGTTCTATTTTCACTTACGAAATAAATAAATATACAAACGAATTAACCAAGTCTCAGAGTATATATAATACAAATTTCAATACCAGAGTGGCTATCATAATAAATTTAAATGGAAACAGGCTTGAACACCATCTAAACTTATTAATAAAGAGCTTGCTTTTATCTGGATTTGCTTATAGCAGGGGTTAGGTCTTATATCTAAAACATTATCTCTCTATATAATAACAGGTAATAGAAGATAACCCATAAGATAAGAGTTTGCCTCAGCCATCAAAAGAAATGAAATCTTGCCATTTGCGATGACGTGGATGGGACTAGAGGGTATTATGCTTAGCGAAATAAGCCAATCGGAGAAAGACAACTATCATATGATCTCCCTGATATGAGGAAGTGGAGATGCAACGTGGGGGGTTTGGGAGGCAGGAAAAGAATAAATGAAACAAGATGGGATCGAGAGGGAGACAAACCATAAGAGACTCTTAATCTCACAAAACAAAATGAGGGTTGCTGTGGGAGGGGGTTTGGGAGAGGGTGGTGGGGTTATGGACATTGGGGAGGGTATGTACTATGGTGAGTGTGTAGTGTAATGTGAAGTGTGTAAACCTGGTGATTCACAGACCTGTACCCCTGGGGCTAATACATTATATGTTTATAAAAAATTAAAATAAAAAAAAGATAAGAGTTTGCCTCATAATTGAACAAGAACATTTAAAAGGGCCTCTAATGTATTTAAACTTCTCAAATTACTCCTTGTTTTGAATGATTTCATATTAAAATTGGGTTTGTATTACAGTACTTTCTCATCCCATACCTTCATTCCCTCAGCATTATTTATCACTACAGGCTATTACAAACCAAATAAACATACATGCTGGGTTACCTTAAAATGTCTGAGATAAAAGACAAATATTTGATATTATAGGTAATGTTATCCACATTTAACAGAAGCATTGTTCAAATGTATTCAGATCATATGATAAAAATATAAAAGAGATAATTATGAACATTAATATAGGCTATGATCCTATACTGTTGGCACTATCAGTGACTTCCCTACAAAATAAATCTATTAACTTAGCAGCCCCTGCTCTAGGACTCCAATAAATCTGGTTATGGGAACTTTCTTATTGTTCACATTTTGAATAAATCAGAATACACCAAACTTCCCTTATTATTTATGATTATAAGAAAGTCTAAATCCATTGTAATCTACTTCTCAGAATCATATTCATTGTATCCTCATGAGTAATTCTGCTTCAATGAGAAAACAGGGTTAAACCTGAAAAGAAGTTACCAGTGCCATACCTGGATAGAATTTTTTTCTAGATGAATATTCTATTCATTCTAGGAATAGTGCTTCCACAAAGTGCATGTTTCTTTAGTTAATTTACATTTTAGACTGCAGAACTACTCAAGCAAAGAAATTAATGTTTAGTCAAAATAAAATGCCATACAGAAAAATCAATACAAGTTGCTATCAAGTGAGGGTGACTTTAATCAGAGTGACTCCAGAACAATATTTTTCTTAAACGTGTGGAAAGAGTGTTTCACAACTGTTTTCTCCTTTACTTCTCTATAGTATCCATACAATTCCACAGCCATTTACCTTGTGAAAATAAGAATACATTTTTTTTAAATCCCAGTGTAAAACTGAATTCTTGGGGAGAAATTATGCACTGGATTTTCTGATAGCTTCCGAATAACTACTACTTTAATGAAACTGCTACCTGAAAATCCGGTAGCAGTATTATTGTTTAACTATAATTTAAGAAGCTATTGTAGATTGGTACTTATGACTTCTAATGAGAAAACCATAACAACCTTTTAATTGAAGGGAAAATGGTTAGCTACAGTAATTGCAATCAATAAGACTGCGTTAGTAGTATAAATATTTCTTCTCAAAAAGCATTCCTTACTCTCCTCAGCAGTATTTAAAGTTAGGAAGTGCAAAAAAAAAAACCCCAACATTCATTAGCAATCCATTTGTTATTTATAATACTATAATACTAAGCCTTGCTTCAAATTTTAGGTCTGAGTTAAGAGCGACCCTCCCCCCCCCCCCCCCCCCCCCCTCCACTACAAGCAAAACAAGATCTGATCAAGATGAAAACAGGCATGGAAGAAAGGGCTTACCAATCACATAGGCTAGCAACAACGCCAAAGTCACCGTGATTGCAGTGGCGCTCAAAGCTGTGCACTTCCAGTTGCAGCACCTGTAAGGTTTGTTAAAGGTAAAGGCAGGTCTGGAAAAGGTGCTTCGAGGAAGTGGCCTGGGAGGGGGTGAGTACACAGTATTGGATGTCAGCGGGTAGTTCTGACTGGCTGCACTGAAGATAGCCGAGGAACCAGATCCATGTTTAAACAGGAAATGCCTGGGAAAAGGAAACAAAAGTTGGGGCTATAAAAACCAAAGCCAGCACTGGGTGTTATATGCAACTGATGGATTCTTGAACACTACCTCTGAAACTAATGATGTACTATATTGACTAATGGAATTTAAATGAAAACAAACAACAACAACAAGAAAAACAGAGCCAGTGTTAAGGCCGATTTAATGTTAAAGCCTGTTTAACTATTAGGGCCTGCTTAGCCAGAGTGACTCCATATTACCTGGGTAGCCATATTGTTGTTTACATCTACACACTTCATTCCGGGAATAAAGGCCCCAGCAGTTCTAAATGCCCCAGCAGTTCCAAACATCCTAGCAGTTCCAGGTATCGTTTCCGGGTATCGATTCCGGAAGTAAACGCCTTAACAATAGAAGCCATGTAGCTTGGGTCTGCGGTTATGCCCTATAAAACCACTCTGTGAGATCGGGACAGGGTCGCTCTCTTCGGAGGCTGCCCTGGCCAGTCAGTCTGACTTCTAATGCTTGGCATAGAATAAAGCTTTGTATAACGTTCACTTTGTCTCAGTCTCATTCCTTTGATAACGGACCTCAACAGCCAGTTGTTACAAAAATATAAACCCCACTCATTTCCAATAATCACATTTTGACAAGCTCAGGAAAACTGACAGAGTCTCAAAATTTTCATATACCTAACATTTAATTCCAAGTTGCCTTTGGTGGTCTACTTTTGTTTTCTCATTTAGACCTTTAGGACGCAGAAAGAGATCATCTGTTCTCTGACTTGCTGGCTAGTGAATTTCTCAGACTCCTCAGTGTTGACATTCACATTTGATGTTATTCATTATCCTGCTCCTTTTTGTTAAATATGATACTCAAGAGTTGATTCAAAAACAAATGAGAAATATCATCAGGCATTTTTCTAAAAGATTTTATCTATTTATTTGACAGACTGAGATCACAAGTAGGCAGAGAGGCAGGCAGAGAGAGAGGGGGAAGCAGGCTCGCTGCCGAGCAGAGAGCCCGATGCGGGGCTTGATCCCAGGACCCTGGGATCATGACCTGAGCCGAAGGCAGAGGCTTTAACCCACTGAGCGACCCAGGCGCCCCTCATCAGGCATTTTTAAAATCCGAATGGTCTAGAAACCAGTATATTTATTTAGGGATTTGCTTTCACAGACATATTTCCAAGCAATATTTTATTATAAAAATTGTCAAACATACAGCCAAGTTGAAAGGATTTTATGTAAACACACATATACTTACCAACTAGATGCTACAGTTAACATATGACTACACTAACTTTATCACATACTTATCCATCTCTCCATTCCTGCCTTCATCCATCAGTCCATCTTAATTTTCAAGCCTTTCAAAGTAAATTGCTTATATCAGTATATTATCCATCCCTTTTAACTTGCATATTATCTAAAGTTCAATATTTTTTTACAGATTTTTAAATGTAAAATTTATACATGACGAGTTGAACTCTTTTAGATTCCACATATAAGTGGTATCATGCTGTATTTGTCTTTCTCTGACTTATCTCACTTAGCATAATGCCCTCAAGATCTATCCATGAACTCATAAAAACAGAGAACAGAATGCTGGTAACCAGGGCCTGAGAGGTCAGAGAATAGGAAAGATGTTTAAGGGTATAAACTTGCAACTAGTAGATAAGTAAGTCCTGAAGATCTAATGTACAGTACAGTCATTATAGACAACTGTGTTGTATTTAATTATCAAGCTGGATAATTGAGATTTTAATTATTCCCACCACAAAGAAGAAATGATAATTATGCAACATCATAAAGGTGTTAACTAATGCTACAATGACAATGATGTTGCAATATATAAATGTATCATATCAACACATTGTACACCTTAAATTTACATAATGTTATATGTAAGTATGTTCCAATAAAAATTATACATGATGAAATGCACAAATTTTAAGTATACATTTGCTGAGATTTGACAAATGCAATCATCTGTGCAACATAAACCTTTATCAAGATAGAGAACATTCCCATCACCACAGGAAGTTTCCTCCTGCCTTTCGAAATAAATCCCTACCCCACTTTCCCCAGGTAACGACTACTTAGCATTTTTCCTACCATGTATTGATTTTGCCTGTTCTAGAACTTTGGTGCTGACTTGTCTGAAATACTATATGATGATTACTGACTGCTCATAACTATTGCAATATGGATATTTCATAAACAATACTGATTTGCGGACATGGAAGGAGCTGCCAAAAACAAATACATTAAAGTATGTTTTTGTGCATGTACTTCACACTTACTGAGTGCTATGTGCCAGGCTTTGTGTTAAACACATAATCTCAGTGAGTCTTCACTCATATGAAATAGGCTATACTGGAGCACCTGGGTGGCTCAGTCAGTTAAGCCTCTGCCTTCAGCTCAGGTCATGATCCCAGGGTTCTGGTATCCAGCCTCCCTTTGGGCTCTCTGCTCAGCGGGGAGCCTGCTTCCTCCTCTCTCTCTGCCTCCAGCTCTGCCTACTTGTGCTCTCTCTATCAAATAAGTAAATGAAATCTTTTAAAAAAGAAATAGGCTATATTATTATCCTCATTGTGCATTTAAGAAAATGGAGGCCTAAGGAGGTTTAAAAAAAACTTGCCTACATCCTCCTAGTATGTGAATGACAGAGCCAGAATAGGAACCCAGGTCACTTCAGTTCCAAAATCCTTAATATTAACTTCTCTACTGTGCTGCCTGGAGTAGTAGAATGCACTGTTAAGCAAAACACATTCTAGTGTTACATTAATGTACTACAAGAAACCCCTCTACTAAATAGAGAGCCAACATCACCCTGTCACACATGACCAAATGTATAAATCATTAAGACTATTATAAGTCTGATTTCCAACTTTCACTTTATAGAACAAAAGAATATATGTTTAGAGGAAAAAAACTAAGCTGCCAGTTCATGAAAAATCTCCACATTAGAGAATTCTGCATTAGTATCATAAGGGTAAAGGTTATTTAAAGGGCAGGGTTGCTGAGAGTAGTACACATTCACAAGCCTTTCTGGAGGGCAATTTGTCATTAGTATCAGAAGACTTTAAATATGCTGCCTACAATAATTTATCCTTAGGAAATGATGTGTCTGACAATGTATACAAGTCATTCATTGCAGTGTAATCTGTAATAGCACAAAATAAACACCCAAGTGCTCAATAATAGGTACTTGGTTAAGTAAATTATTTCACAAACACATAGTAAAATACCACATAACCATTACAAATGGTACTGTAAAAGAAGATCTATTCACTAGGAAGTGTTTAAAGAGATCACCAAGTGAAGAAAGGTAGGTTTCAAAACAGTATGGGCAATAGGATACAATTTTTTTTAAAGATTTCATTTATTTATTTGAGAGAGAGAGAGAGAGCGAGAGGGAAAGGGAGAAGTAGACTCCCCGCTGAGCAGAGAGTCCGATGTGGGACTCAGTCCCAGGACCCTGAGATCATGACCTAAGCCAAAGGCAGATGTCTAAACCAACTGAGCCACCCAGGTGCCCCAGGACACAATTTTTAAAATGAAAAAAATATATATGCTCATGTAAAAATAGTAACTTGTGTTATCTTTGGGTATTCTTTTTGAAGTTTTCTGCTTTGGGCTTGTACTGCCTTTGTAACAAGTATCAGAAAGAAGGAAGGTGGGATAAGTGGAAAAAAAGTGCACTGCTTAACACCAACCATATGTATAGTTGGTTCTGTTTATGTGAACATGATTTATTGAGCACCTAGAAAGTCCAGGCACCAGGCACTTTATGTGCAATATTTTGATCCTCATACCTTTAAGAGGTTGATACTATTAGTCTCATCTTACGGATGAAGAAACAGAGACCAAAAGCAGTTTTCAGCAGGAATAAAGTGATGATAATAGTAGTCATTATAATGATGATAAGAGGTAACATTCATTAAGTGCTCACTTGTGCCGGGCATGGTTTTAAGTAATTAATAAACTAGTATATTATTTAATCTTCACAACAACCCCATTAAAATAAATATCTCCATTTACAGATGAGAAAAGCAATGCACAGAGAGGTTAAGTTGTCCGTAGTTCCACAGCTAGTAACTGGGAAGTTGTCTCAAACACAAGCAGCCTGGCTCCAGAGCCGCCAATTGCTCTTAACCTTGACATCACTGTGCACTCTGCTGGGTGAGGCAGGTTGTGGACACATTAAGGTATGAATGCAGACCTGTTAAGGCACAGAAGAAGCACGTGGGTAATACTGAATTGAGCCACGTTTACCCTGTTCCCCTTGGGAACAGTGACAAACATGAGAATGATGGCTAAAGAATTACAGAGTTGAAAGAAGGGATCTCCGTGATCATCTACTAGCACAACACCCTGATTTTGCAGTTAGGGAAACTGAGGCCCAGAAAATGAAATGGACTACCTTAAAGTAACACAGGTACTTAATGGCATAAATGAACTTGGAATCAGGGACTTCCAAAAGAATGTATTTTCTCTGTACTAGGTGACCTGTCAACCAGTCTTCACTGGACTACCACCAGGTTCTAAGCTCCTGGGTTAACTGATCCAGGCTAAACAAAAAACAATCCATTTAAACAGTACTACATAATACATGTCTATTCTTCCATATGTCACATGTCTTCCATGTGTCACATAATACAGGTCTATTCTTCCATATGTCACTTATCTTAAAACTAAGATAAGTTTTAAAGACCACCTTAACTATTTTGGATGAATGTGGAAGCATTACAATGAAGCTACCTTTTAGTTGTTAAGAAGGTAAAGGAGTTATTACTGCTTCTAAAGGTACCTAAAGTATCCCCAGAATGGAGAAACAGTATATAGTTAGAAATAAGGAATAAATATATTGAAAAAGTGACTCACACCATTATACTCCTTCCATTTAATTGTGCTATCTATCTATCTATCTAAAGATTTTATCTATTTATTTGACAGAAAGCACATAAGCAGGGGGAGTGGCAGGCAGAGAGAGAAGCAGACTCCCCACTGAGCAAGGAGCCTGATGTGGTACTACATCCCAGGACCCTGGGATCATGACTGAGCCGAAGGCAGACACCTAACCAACTGAGCTACCCAGGTGCCCCTGTACTTCCTCTTTAGTCCCTGAAACGATCTCTGCCATTTATAATGAGGGGAATTTCTTCTTTACTGTTTAGTTAGCACTCCCAGCTTATGTTTTCCCCTCTGGCTATCTAGTTCACTAGTGAGCAAGACATGTAGCACTTTATGGAGAGCAGAGTGGAGCAGCCTCCCCATCTCCTCACCACTAACTAACTGGTGGTTACTGTGGAGGTGACAGGATGTCACTTAGGTATAAACAGTCCTGCACAGCGACATCCTGATACGTTCCTGTGGGATAAAAGGGAAACCCAGCAGTATGGGGTGCTTTTCACTCAGTGATTGGAGATAAAATCTTCGATCTTTTGCATATTTATGAAGGAGAACAATCAGATTTTCGAGACAATGTAAGTGGCCCCATATGTTGGATATTGATTTGGTTTAGTATATCATTAAGGGGGAGAAGAAAGACAAAGAAAGAGAATTGTTGGCTATTATGATGGCAATTACAAGCAATAATCAATATCCCCCAGCACTGTAATTTCATCGTGATATACACCAAAGGATTTCCAAATGCAGTTTTATAAGTAAAATATTACAGCATAATGAATAAATTCAGCAGTCGCAGCAGAGCAACATTTAAACTAATTCATATTTGAGTGGAATCCAAATCACAGCCCTCAGTGAGGGTAGATAATAAAATGAGTTCATATAGTAAGGTTCCTGTTTTCTTATTAACAAGCTGAGATTAAGATTCTTTGCTCAAGTGATCTATACTTTGATATGCTCATGAAAAACATCACTGCAAATGCTATGTATTGTCAAAGGCTTTGCAGTCCATTGTTGGAAAGTGAAACTACTGCCTAAATGTGTTTTCATAGTCCCTGAAAAAAGTAGGAGCATAAAGACAAATGCACAGTGCTAGACTTCAGCTATGTGCTCATAAAATCAGATCATCTGTCTAAGCACATTGCTTTTCCCTGGGGACCGAAGGATATACTAAAATGTTGCTATCAATTTCATACAATTGGGTTTTTTGCACAGAGCAAATGATAAAAATGCAGTTCAAGAGTTTATGTGTAAGTAGTACTCTCCTTTGCATCTGTTTTAATATTCAAGTTCAAATTTAAAAAGGAAAAGCAAGATATTGCCAAAAGGAAATGGGCATATAAGGAAATTGAGAAAAAAAATATCTTTAAGACTGATGAGACCCAGTGGTGGTAAGTGGGAATATAATAAATGCTCCTGTAAGGATTTTAAAATCATCCATAAAAAAGGGGAGAATGTACTCTTTCTTTCCAAACCCCTCATGCTACATAATTCTGAGGGTATCTGTTAGCACTAAATAATGTGATTTAATGTGGCACTTAAAATTCTATAGGAAATAGACAGAAATCTACAGCTTTCTAACAACAGATACATAAATATCCAATGAAGTTTTTTTCTTTTACATCTTGTAAACATGCTTATGAGATGAATATCTAAACCGGTATTCCCTTAGCTATAAACATTTGACTCATTTTTATACCCAGAAGAAGGAATTCAACTTATTTCCGGTTCACAGCTGAGGGTGATTAAAAAAAAATAAAATAAAACAGAAGACTGAAATGAAAAAGCCTTGAGTCAAGTTACTATGGCCAAATCACATTCAGATAGAATTGTGGCATTTAGACATTTATTCATTTTAAAAAATTATTAAATGCATTTTTATTATGATAAAAAACTACAAAATATAAAATTTACCATCCTATTTATTTTTATGTTTTATTTTAAGTGGGTTCCATGCCCACTGTGGGGTTTGAACACATGAGCTTGAGATCAAGAGTTGCATGTTCTACCAACTGAGCCAACCAGGTGCACCCATCCTATCTATTTTTTAAGGGTACAGTTCAGTAGCATTTATTAACATTGTTGTGAAACAGATCTCCAGAAATTTTTATCTGGCAAATATGAAACTCTATACCCATTAAACAGTCTCATTTTCCCCCTTTCCTCAGCCCCTGGGAATCACCACTTTGCTTTCTTTCTATGAACTGGACTAGTTTAGATACTTCATATATGTGGAATGATACAGTATTTGTCTTTTTGTAGTTTATTTCGCTTAGCATAATGTCCTGAAGTTACCTCATGTGTAGCACAGGACAAGATATCCTTCCTTTTCAAGGCTGAATAATATTCTATTATATGTACATACCACATTTTCTTTGCCTGTTGATATATCCATGCACAACTGGGCTGCTTCCTCTTCTTGCTATTGTGAATAATGAACATGAGTGTGCAAATATGTTCTTAGATCATTTTTCAATTCTCTTGAGTATATGCCCCAAAGTAGGATGGTTGGATCATACAACACCTCTATTTTTAATTTTTTGAGGGATCTCCATATTATTTTCCATAGCAGTTGCACCATTTTACAATCTCTGTAATAGTGCACAGGGGCTCCATTTTTTCTACATCTTCACTAACACCTAAATTCTATTCTTTTCTTTTCTTTTTTCATTTCCTTTCCTTTCCCTCTCTCCCTCCCTCCCTTCCTTCCTTCCTTCCTTCCTTCCTTCCTTCCTTCCTTCCTTCCTCCCTTCCTGCCTTTCTTCCTTTCTTTCTTTTTCGATGGTAGCCATCCTAATGGGTGTGAAGTGACATCTCATTGTGCTTTTGGGTTTGCATTCCTCTGATGACTGGTGATGCTGAGTATCTTTTTGTAGGCTTGTTGGATATTTTTATAGCATCATTGGAGAAATGTCTATTCATAGGTTATTTATTCTTATGCCTCCAAAAACATGAGAAAATTTTAAAACACACCATGCTGGGTCAGCCCCATTTTCTTCTCTGACAAGAACACCACCTAGTGTTATTTTGCAGAAAAGTGTTGTTACTAGTCAAGATTATCAACCTCAGCATCTCTAGTTTGTCTTTCGTAGGCCATTCCTAATACTCCTTTTTAGAATATGCTCCCCCAAAGAGTACTCATCCAAACTCTTTCTGAACCTCAGTGGAATTACCAGCTTGGATAACCTCTGGGGCAACAAATTGTATTTCTCTCCTAACAGCTACATAAGGGAGGATTTCATTTGATTTGCTCGAGGGTTCTTTCTTCCAAATTTTAAGCCATCCCTGCCCATATATCACCTCCAAACATTACATATACCAAGTGTTTATAAAAAAATCTATACTCTCTCCCTGTTGTTTATTTTTAAGAAATTTTTTTATTTTTAAAGAGTTTCAAGATACCCATCTAAGCCTTAATTTTTCTAGGTTTAAGCATTAGTTCTACAGTTTATACTTGAATGGCAATGCTCTATGGTTTAGACTGATATTGTAATTTTGCAAGTGAGGTAATTTGTAGCTAACAGGAGAGCTATTTTTAAAATATTTTTGTGGCTATTACTCCCGTTCTTCTTTTAATCAGAATATTTACCCTGCCTATATTGTGTATTCCTTGAGAGCAGGGACTAAGTCTTAATTTCTACATATATTGTCTCATACTTCAAAGGTACTCAATGAGTATATATTGATTTGTATGATGCCTTTGCTTCTTCTCAAAAGCTCTTGACTCACTGTGCAGAATGAATAAGGTTTGGGAACTCTAAAATAAGTTTCACTTGTGAGCAAATATCTCTTGGTTTATTGAATGTAAAAGGACAACTATAAGCTTTCATTTTGTTTTCACATAATCTAAAAGGAATGAATCAAAGAAATAGTTGATTCATATTTCATCTCTTTTTGTAAGACATTTGGGTAATGAATCATTGTTAATAAAAAATACTAATAAATACAAATAATTGCTGCCAATAATAATGGCAACAGCAATGACCATACACTAAACCACATCTATGTACTAGGCACTCTGCTAAAATACTTTGTGCTTCTTTCTCACTGAATCCTCATAATAACCCCATAAAGGAAGGTGATAGTGCATATTTTACAGTTTAGGAGGCTGAGAATCAGCTATTAAAGTTAAATAAATTTCCCAAGGTCATACAACTGGTAAGTGACCGAACTGGGAATCTACTTCAGTTTTGTTGATTACTGGACATAAGCTACATGAGAGTAGGAGTGTCTGTCTTATTTACCACTGTATCCTCAGCATCTAGAATGGTGCCTAGCAAATAGTAGGCACTCAATAAATATTTTTAAATTCATGCATGAACAATAAAACCCATTTACTTAACCACTGTGCACATGTTAACTTCATATTCACTTATTACATCACTGGTATCATTCATAATGTTAATCACTAGTGTAACAAAATCTTTTTAACTCATGTGATCATTTGGTATTTTCTTCTCAAACTGAATATATATGTTTAGTATTCCACTAAGATGTTTTTATGGAAATATTTATTTCAAGTCTTAAAATTACAGAAGTGACAAAATGATATCAGGAGGGTACACAGTGAGCTAATTGTCATGTCTTCCTTTTTAGAATATGAAAGACATCAGAACATCTTTTATGTAATAGTGTTATCAGACTTCCCTATGTAAATTAAACGTTTCTGTAACAGGATATTCAGAGATAAGTTGGAGCTAGGTGTGCTGGCATAGCTATATAAAGTCTGGAGAAAGACATTATTATATATTCTGTTTGGTCAAGTTGCTTTAGTAGACCCCAAAATAAATTAAAATAAACAATCATCCTCTATTTTATAATAATGCCCTTTCAAGACACATTCTCATTCTCATTTTCCAAGTTAGATCCATTCTCTGTAGATATAACTTTAATTTTAAAAAATTTTATTAAAAATCCTATACTAGTTGAGGGGTAAATATCAAATTAATATTTTCTATTAATGTAAATGTTCCTGTATGAAAAGGCTCAGGCCAAAACATAAAAATTATTTACTTAGATAAGTAAGCTTACCAATTTTTCATTTTCTTTATACTTAATAGTAATTTAGTTCCTAAGGTATGCTGTGAAAGCTGTAATCTCTCTTCAAATGCAAAAAAATTTAAAAAGCTATTTGTGGGTGAGATTTTGAATCCTCTTATGATTGTATACATCATTTCCATGAAGGAATAGTGGAATGCCGCTCCAGAGTTTTCAGTAGTTCATCTCCCAACAGGGACCATTTTAAATGGGAATAAACATGTGATCAAGGCAGAATTTATGGGTACATGTTTAAAATTAAACCAGACCCCAAACTTTCTGGGATTTAAAAAAAAATCTTGATTTTGGGAAGAAATTAGATTTTATGTCTCTTTACAAAAAATGTCCACTCCCAATTTTACTGATCAGAGCAACCTGCTGGTTTTATAGATTTGGTTTCACTGGTTACTTGGCTTATTTATTTACTTTTCTTTTTAGAGAAGTGGGTAGTGTGCAGAGTATTCTATGCCTTGATTACTTTTTTATTCATCCTCATTTTCTATAGATATGTATTTTCCCCATTTATGTTAAGAGCCAGGCAACATGGCAAACATTTCTGTATTTGTTTTAATTGAACTGTAATCTATTAACAAGGACACATGATTTTAAAGAAAGAGTATTTCAAAGGACTATAATAAGGAGAGAACCTAAGCATTTCCCCCTAAGTTCAGGTTGAAAATACAGATTATCATTCTAATGCACTGTTTGAAGGGTGTTGATCAACATTAGCCTTATATTAGCTTTCAGTGGTTTGTCTTACTCATACATGTACATTAAAGGCAAAAATGCTTTATAATGCTGTAAAGTAAGAAACGACACTCAAATCAGTCCTCTAACCTATCCAGTCTAACATTTCTCTGAGGGACAGACTGACAAAAGGCATGGCTGTCCTGTGAACTATCAATCTCAAAATCAAAGAAACAGCCTGAGGCAGAAGCTGTGTATTCCTCTCCAGCATCCTTGTTCTCCTTATTTCCTGGGCACATGGACTATATTTTCCAGTCACATTTCCATTAGGTATGGTCATGTGAATTCTGGCTCATGGGAAGTGTGAGCAAAAGTGATATCTGATATTCCAGTCTACTTCCCTAAACTCTTCCATCCAGGATTCCCAGTCTCCTTACTCATCCAATGACTAAAAGACCAGACTCAAATATGAGGGGGCTAGTATGTTCATTCCATGGAATATTATGAAGTCGCATTAAAAATTTTCAACCACATAAACATATTATGCTGATCATTGTCTTTCAGCAGAGCCTGGACAGAGCACCCTTATCCATGACTGTCCCAATCCTACTCTGCATTCCTTGCAGTCAGAGTTAACTGCAGCAGAACTGGATAACCAACCTTGGAGACAATCATATTCTTTCCCTCTCCCTCTCTCAGAAATCTAGACACAGAAACTCAGTCATCTAGGGAAGACAAGGTGAAAGTTATGTTGAGCCAGAGCTAGAGTTACAACATGATAAGGGAACAGATAAACAAATTCCATCTAAAGTGATGCCTGAGAAGAGAGAATATGTGCAGAAAGAAACAGTAATGAGACATCATGTTGCTCCAGAAAGCAAGAGAACAACAGAGAGAATTCCATCTCTCTTTAGGCATTGCTGTACTCATTGTCCTTGGGAGATTACCTTATATCATTTTTTTAAAAAACCTCCTCTTTACCTGATTTAATTTTAAAGCATTTCTGTTTCATTAACCAAATAATTTCTAAGGCAATAAATAATTTTCCATGTTGGCAGAAAAAACAGAATTCATATAGTACAAGCAAAGCTAGGTGCTGGCCCCCCTCAAAAAAACAACTCCGACTCTAAATCCTTACTCTAGAAAGATCAGATCTAGAAGAACACACAGAAATCTTAACAGTAACTATCTTTGGGTAGTGGAATTTGTAATTACTTTAATGTGTTTTTCCTATTTTTGGAATGAAGGTGTACTACTTTATAAGGTCCTTTACAGCCTGACCTCCTCAGGCCTCTCAAACTCACTACTGCTATTATTTCTCTGTGTCCCTGCAAGCTTTTCAGCAAAGAACAATATCAGAAGAGCTATGAAATGCCCAAGAGTAGTGTAGATCTAAAGTAAATTCAAGAGAGAGAGAACAAAGAATGAACAAAGGGAGAATGAAGAACATAGAAGAAAAAGGAATAGAATAAGAAAGGAAATTTGATAGAGATAGCTAGCTAGCTAGATAGATAGATAGATAGATATGGCTATATATGCCAGGGTAGAGGATCTTTTGTTAGTGGCTTTGGAGGTCAACTTGCGGCTCCCCTGTCTGGATCTGATCCAAATAGTCAGCAGTGATACACTGCTTTTTCCAGCTTTTTGTATTCCCAGAAAACAGGCCAATTAAGTATATATACAAACTGATACACAGTCAAAAATATATTACTCTTGCTTAAGACTCTCACACAGAAATGCAGGATATGACAAGTTAATTGGGGATAAAGTTATGTAAGGAGTTACCTCTACAGGAAAAGGAAACCAATTGGTGGGGGTGGCGAAACCTTAGAGCTAAATGGATTTAGTTTAGCAGTTGCTTTAGTCTGTTAGAACTGCTATAAAAAAATACCATTAACTTCAGTTCGTTTATAAACAACAGAAATATATTTCTTATAGTTCTGGAAGCTGGAAGTTTGAGATCGAGGTACAAACATGGTAGGGTTCTGGTGAAGGGCCTCTTCTGGGTTACAGACTGTTCCCCAGTCAGCTGTGGGCATCTAGTGGGTGGAAGGGGCCAGAGAGCAATCGGAGGTCTCTTTCATAAGGGCACTAGTCCCCATTCATGAAGGCTCCACCCTCAGGACCTAAGGACCTAATCATATTCCAGAGGCCCCACCTAATACCATCATCTTTGTTTTCAATAGATGCATTTTGGGGAGATCCAAACATTCAATTTATAGCAGCGGTTTCCAACACAAGTTATACTATAAACTAGGGAATTATCTAAACCCACTAACAGAGTCTTGAGAAGAAAGGAATAGGAAGAGGGAAGATGGGAAGGGAACAAAAGAAACTGCTAGAATCTTAAGAGGGGTTGAGTAAAGTGAGTAGGTAAGGAAACAAAAGATTTTGTCTCACCATTAGTCTAAAATGGTGTTTGTCAATTTAGGATGAATTGGCCCACGATGGGGATTTAGCATTGTCTGGAGCATGCTTGGTTGACACAACTAGGAGGAGGGTGCTCCTGGCATCTAGTGGGTAAGAGGTTAGGAATGCTGCTAAACATTCTATTATGCATGGTAAAGTGCCCACAACAAAGAATCATACAAACTGAAATGCCATAGTGAGGTTGAGAAACGTTGGTCTTAAACTATTCCTCTGATTGGAGCATGCGTTTTTGAAGTATTCAACATCCCTATGGGAGGGGATCTGTCATTCTTTATAAGACTCCCAGAGAAAAGATTTTCTTGCCAGTCACTCATGATCTTATCTTCCTTCCAACCTCACAGCTGTTCCTCCCTTGAGGCTATCTGCTCTTGGGATTGGTCTATTATCCAAGCAAATACCCTGAACCCTGGGGCAGGAGAGCACGTTCAACTCACTCATAATTACCTCCAACTTTTACCCCTGCTGACCAAACAAGGAAATCTTTGTAAGATATGGAGAATCGAAAAACACTTTCTACTTTCAATTTTTAGAATTGCTGTTCAAATTGTACCTCTCAAGAACTGTCACAAGGCATAAATCCAAACTCTGATATACTGTTTAAATTATGCAGAATATACAATAATCATAGCAATTGAAACAACATTAACCCCCCTCGGGTTAGGTCACCTAAGAAACAGTCAAATTTAGCTTTGTGCCATGTTCTAAAGCTCAGAAACTATAATCCCACTTGAACACAGGAGAATTTGTGGAAATCAGGCATTCCTTCCAGGGAAATGTTCTTTCTCTGGTTCCATGCTGCGTGGATTCACGAGTGCAAAGAAGAAACCCATTGGTTTGCTTTAATTATTCAGGGACAGCACAAGGAGATAAACAAGGTCAGGTCAATGTCAAGAATATAATGATTCCATGCACTTCTCTAACCTCTAAATATACATCTCTATTTGGGAAATATAATATTGAGTCTAAACTTATTTTCTCCCTGCATCATTGTCAGTACTCAGAAAAAAGTATCATCATGGATTCACAGGATGGAGTATAGAAATGGATGGTTGAACTTAAACCCAACCCAGGTTGTATTTTTATCTTTGAATAAGAAACATAAAGTAAAGTTATATTTATTTCTTAATTAGACAGATAATGACAAATTGAAAGA
Source organism: Taxidea taxus jeffersonii (assembly GCA_003697995.1). Lineage (NCBI taxonomy): Eukaryota > Metazoa > Chordata > Mammalia > Carnivora > Mustelidae > Taxidea > Taxidea taxus. The sequence continues at coordinate 32,232 of ML096376.1, read as the reverse complement.
AAATACTGAAACACTGGGGGCTTCACAATATGACCCAAGGCAAGGTAGACTTCTTTATGAGGTGTTGCATTTTGAATCCTGTCTCTATAAAGGTTTTGTTCTTAAATTCATGTATTTAATAAACTTGAGCACCTATGTATATTGGGTAAAACATGTTCACAGACTAGTCTTGTACTGGCCTAAGACTGGTTTCCTATGTTTGTCTGCCATTAGCACTACCCCTGACAGGGATGTACAGTGTTTTCCTCATTTCTTCTTGGCTTCTGGAAATTTTGAAGGAATCATGACTGTTTAACTTCAATTTATCTGACTTATTAGGGGACCTCCCTTAGAATCTGTAATCTTGTAATTCATTAGAATCCAACTAACTGGAAAACTACCTTGAGCAGGATTCTTTCAGCGGAAGAGCAAATGACAAGAACGCAAGCTACAGAATAACAGAGAAAGTAAAGGCCGAAAGGACATCAAATACCATTTAGCTTTATTCCCTCACTTGACTTGACTGTTGTGCAAAATGAGATTGTAGAGGAAGAAAAAGACATTATCAAGGTCACATAGCTATTTAGTGGCAGAATTGGACTTGAACTCAAGATTTCCAATTCTAAATCCAGTGCTTTTTCAACCACTCAGGAAAGGCCACCCCAAATTCACAAAGAATATCTTGGAACCACGATGCATTTTGTTCACTCTACAATATTTTCTACATCCAAAGTGCTATACAATAAAATATCATGTTCAGAATGACAACCCCTACTTAACGTAAGATTTTCAATTATACTAGATTAAATTATGATCATTTGGATTAAAATGGAAAGTAGATTCATATTTAAAAATGATTTTCAATAAGAATGGCAATTTTTAAAAGCTCTATTTAACCTTAAGCTATTCACCAAATCCAATTAACCAGAACCCCCAGTTTTCTGGGCATTAGGCTCATCAAGATTTTAATATAAATAGAATAAAACATAGATTACATCTCCAGGCAGGGAAATTTAGCTGAATTATAAATATTCACTGAAAGACAAAAAGGGATAGCTTACATTCCAGAGACAAACTGTTAGAGTACAAAGAATATTGGATTGGCTACAGGGAGATTTAAATTCTAGCTCCAACTCTTGCTATAAACTGCCATAGGGACACATTAGTAAAATTTCTCATGGCTTAGGATCCTTATTTTTAAATTGGGCATAATTACTATTATGTCTACCTTCCTAGGGTTGTTTTGAGTTAAAATGAAATAACCAACAAAAGGACTCTGAAGAACAGAAACTTATACATGCACACTAACATAGGCACATATACCCACATTTTCACACAGACATATACACATATATATACAATATATATTGTCTACAGTCTGAGTCTTATGAAGATGGCAAATAAGAAAAAGCATTTAGTTGCAGATGTATCTATTAAAAAGTAACCAGTCATGTTACCATAAAATACTATACTGAATGACAAAATATGGAAGAATAGGACTGTTACAGATTTTAAAGAAAAACAATTATTTTAGTCAAAGGGTAGAGGAAATAGCAGAGTGTGAATATTTTCTTTCAGAAGAGAAAGTCAATTTATTTGGGTGGGTAATATTATGCTACAGAAGGAAAGAATCAGTGATATCTGTGTTTTTATGTTATACTTGATATTTTGATAGTTGAATTGAAAATAATCATGTTAGCTTTTATAATGTCTATGAAAGCCCTGTGTGTACATATGTTACTATTAAGTATCTTCATTAGCAACAGAGGACTACCTAGTATTTTGTGTATGCCAGATGGAGACAGGAAGTCTAAATGATAATCTTGGGTTGGTCAGTGATAGCTGCTTGCCCTTTTATCAAATATGACTTATATTTGAGCCAATGTTAAATAAGGGTGAAAGGGTTTAGGGCCACCCTCTACTGTAAGAATAGGAAAAGCAAACTTCTCACACTAAGGGACTTATAATCCCAGAGGTGGTGGCATCATCAGCTGTATTCCCTTGTTGAAACCTGGCAACCTGGAAAACCTCTACCACTGTGAGGGATCATTAAAGGTTCTTTTGCATTATGTGACCGTTCCTGCAAGTTTCCATGTTTCTTAACAGTAAGGAAACTTGATCTCCAACTTGGTCTGCTGGTTTCTTTCTATCAAGTACACTGCTCTCTTGGTGACTACTATCTACCTCCACATTGAATGTAGTCTCCCCTCTTTTTATTCCTCCTTTCAATTTATATGAAAGTTTTGTCCTAATTCAGCTTCCTCTCAATCTACTATTCCATTTCAGAAGTGTAGTCTACCTTCCACTTCGATTTTCTCACCACTTACGAATTCTTTCAACCCACTGCAGTCTAGCTTCAATCTTATCATTCTACTGAAATTGGCTGCTTCAAAGTCAACAAGTCTGTAGTTGACAGAATGAATGGTCTCTTCTCATCCACATTCAAGTTCTCTCCTCTGAAGCATTTGAAAACAGTGGTGATGATCTCCTTGAATTTGTTTCTGTTGTGTCTTCTCTTCCATGATTACTCCTCAATTACCTATGCTGGCTTATTTTCTTTCATGAACTACTTTAAGATGTAAATGTTGTGATGGTTTGGTTTATGGTCTTCTTCTTGCACTAAACTCTGTCTAGGTTTTTCAGTGTTTCCTCCATCACTCATGGAAATTCAATTATTATGTCTACCCATGAAATTCTCCATTATTCATGTCTATCATGATCTCTGGAATTAGACAGACACAGGAGTGAACTAGCTCCATTACATACTAACTGGTGACCTTGCAACATATTGTTCGACTTCTTTAAGCCTCAGTTTTAAAAAATGTAAGTTAAGAATAAATGTGATAATGGCTTGACAAAATGTTCAGTATAGAGCAAACATTCAGTAGGTGATAGGAGGAAAACTTTCTCTTTCTTTCTCTCCTGGGACCCAGACCCTTATTTTCAACTATTTATTGGATATTGAGCACTTCCAGTATGGATGTCCCACATAGATGTTTCAATATTCCCCAAACAAACCTCATTATCTGCTTCAACCAACTACTATTTCTGATTTCAGAAATCTACTCCATCTATAATTCTCTGCTCACTCTGTCTGTCCATATACCTTACAAAAATTTTGTTGAACAATATTAGCTAAACACTGAGGAATCAAAGTAAAAAAGGAAGACATGGTCCTTCACTCAAGTTGCAACAGCGAATAAAGACAAGTAAATAAAATATTTGGAGAGTGCAAATATACAATGGAATAAGGTCCTCACAGGCATATGCACAGGATGCTGGGAGCCCACAGATAAGGGAAAATTCTATGAAAGGTGCTGTGGGAAAGCGAAGGCAGGTTAAGAAAGGCTTCTAAGAGGTATTTTTGACTCCTCTCCTCCTTCTCCCATACTACATATATAGACACCTGGTCCTGTAATATTATTAGCCCCAATATAATTAAATCTGAGGATAAACGCTGGCTTCCCCACTAGAATGTAAGCTCCACAAAGGCAGGGGTTTTTTCTGTTTTGTTCTCTGTTGTAGCCTCAGCAACTAGAATACTGGCTGATCCATTGTGGGCACTCAACAAATATTTGTCAAAATTTACAAAAGCTTATTTATGCTAGAATTAATTTATCATAGTATTTATATTGAACTGTATTTCATTTTAAATATTCACATTACACACATTACTATATCCTCAGATATCACACCAAAAAAGATTAACAGAATGGAGAAGCAGATGTTACTGTTTATTTGCTTATCTGTTTGCCAAAGGGGGCAATTCTTTTTGAGTTTTCTTGTTCCTTTTTTCAAATTTTTATTTTTATTTAAACATATAATGTAATCCCACCACCCTCTCCCAACCCCCCTCCCCCCAACCCCCTCAGTTTGTTTTATGACATTAAGAGTCTCTTTTGGTTTGTTTCCCTCCTGATCCCATCTTGTTTCATTTATTCTTTTCCTACCCCCTTAACCCGCACCCCCGCTGCATTGAGTTTTCTTGTTCTTTAAATGGAATAGTCAGTACCACACTTTCACAATTCTTACAGAGACATTTCAAAGACCTCAAGACTTAACCTGATCTTATCTTCTGCTTTTAAAGCTACAAACATTTTTGTGTTGTGGAATTAATAAAGAGCCAGCTGGGTTCTCCCAAGGGAGATTTTTAGTAGAATGTCTTTGATACACACACACACACACACACACACACACACACACACACACCTCTGTAGAAAATGAGAATAATTGACAGGAAAATCATTCTTTGTTACTTCAAATACATTTCATACTTCTAGTAAAATGTAACAGACAAGTGTCTATTAACTTGACACGGCAATGAAAATATTTATTATGATTAACTGGATAAGTAACTTTGTAGTCAATGAAGTTTTTAAGGATTAGTATCTCTCTTGATCAAAACCAGATATTTCTATTTTAAATATACAACCCAGGATAGGTAAGTATATATGATGGAGGGGAGGCAAAAAGTCTTGTACGGAGATTCCTTTAAAATTTAATCTTGGGGGCATCTGAGTGGCTGAGCTGGTTGGGCTCCTGCCTTCTGCTCAGATCATGATCCCCTGGGATCCAGCCTTGCATTGGGCTCCCTGCTCAGTGGGGAGCCTGCTTCTCCCTCTCCCTCTGCCTCTCTTTCTCTGAAATAAATAAATAAAAATCTTTTTAAAAAACCCTTAATTTTTGTTTGCTACACTCACATATTTCACCAATCAACTCATTTTTTAAAAAAATCCCTAAAACATCTGTTTAGATTCACATTTGAATTGCTAAATAAAATCTCCATATTAACACCAGATTTCATCTCACCTATGGTGAAATTTCCTTTCCTTATAAAATGAAACACATTATGTTTGCCTATGGCTTATACTTTGAAAGTGAAACTGAAAATAATCAAATCAAAAGCATTTTTAAAAAATAATACCACCACCAAAGTGACTAGAGACTCTATCATGATAATCTCCAAAACACTGCTCATCACTGCCTAAGCACAATAGACTATTACAGATCTATTTTTACTCTTCCTATGTAAAATATATTTTTAAGGCTACAGAATTCTCCTTCATGTAAATTCAACATATTCCACATCCATCATTTGGTGTAGGCTGAAAAGCTTGGTTGATTCCTGCTCATCTGTAGTAAACAGGATTTATAGGGCATAGATTAGTTCTAGGAAGTCTTTTCCCATCTTAAAAAGAATCTTTAAATCTGTGGCTGAAGATAGATTTTGCTAACCCCAGTGCTGTTAAAGGATTAAAACATGAGATATTGTTAGATCTAAGAACTGAATATGTACATTCTGAGCTTTTTTTCTTTAGTCATTATTGAAAGAAAAAATTATGTCTCTAAATCTACTTTTCCATTGCAAATGTACTAAAGAAAAAAATCCTACTTATAAATGTTAGGTATATTTTAGCAGTACTATGTAACAAAGAAATATAACTACCACTGGAGAACTTACATTTATGGGTTAATATTTAAGGAGTGTTACTCCATCCATAGATACTTAAATCACTGCCATCACTATTAATGAATATTTCTTCTTATTTCCCCAAGATAGACACTAGCTCTAAAAGTCTGGTCACAAACATGGGTCATATAAATTTCATTTCTTTCCATTCTTTGCCAACATCTCCTCCGTCAATGGCCCTGGCTCTTCCTTTGTAAAAATAACCCTGTTGACTTTCACACTGGCCTAAAGCCAGCAAGGGCAGTTAGCCTCATATCAAGCTACAGCCACCTGTTAGAATATACTAAAAGTCAATGAAAATAGCTGCTACCCCCTCTTCTAACCAGGCATGACTCCTCCACACAATTCCAATTTGTCTTTGTGAGTTGAAGCAGTTATGTTAATATGAAATCCAAGTCCTCAATAGTATTAAATATCACAGCAAAATCTTTTAGTAAGACTCATTATGGTGAGTAGATCATGGTTAATGTCCATCATCATCTCTTAGGGCTGGTCCAAGTAAAGGTCTAGAGCCAACACTTGGCCAAAATTTCCCCATGAGTAAGAGTATCAAGTAAAGTTTGACTTAGGAGTTTGAATTGTGGAATAGCAAAGAGAATAAATCAGAGAAACTAAAAATGGCCATAGTTTCATTTTTAAGTAAATCCGGATGAAGAGGTCAAGAAGCTAAGAGAACTGTCCCAGTTTTCTGTGGAGAATGGGTTATGTTTGAGTTCCTGATAGAAATGAGTACTACTCCATTTAATCTTGTGTTAAAGGCAGAGCAATCTACTCACATACAAAGTATGTCGACAGAATTGAGAGGCCAACACAGAAAGGAAAGTGCTTCAGTCTGGATTCTGAGAAGCTAGAATGGAACAAAAGCCAGTACCAATGGAATAGAGAAAGGAGGAATATGACATAAGGAACAGAATAACAGAAAGAGGGAGGAAACTAAAATGAGGGCAAATCACATGTGAGGTCTAAAATAATAAGGTAACAACCTTATGAAAATGAGTGTTATTAACCCAGTTTCCAGGCCAGGAAACTAAGGTTCAGAAAGGTGCAATAATTTGCCCAAATATAGACAGTTAATAAGGAGCAGAACTGAAACTCAAACCCACATTTTTTGGCTTCTATAATCAAAACTCTTAACTGCTCTTCCAACTTTCATGAAGAAGGTATAACACCGTACCACTAAAAGTATAGAACAGTTTTGGGATTGAGGCTCATCCCACAGGCAGGGGAAGAGAGACCTTCTGGAGAAGAATCAGAATAAAAGGATCTGCAAACTGAAGTATATCCAAGGATGAGTCTATGGACAAGAAAGGAGAATATGGCAATTTAACAGCAGGAGTTTCAGAATGAAATTTTGATTTCTGGATCATAGCTTAAAAATTATGGACTCTGGTTCCAGAATGATTATCTCTTATTAGTATTAAAAGGAATATATCAGACCAGAATATCTAGACCAAACAACCTAGTAAAGGGTTTAAATGGCAAATGGAAAGGCACCTGGGTGGCTCAATCAGTTAACTATCTGACTCATGATTTTGCCTCAGGTCAAGATCTCAGGGTTTTGGGATGGAGTCCTGTATTAGGCTCTGCCCTCTGCCCCTCCCCCTTTTAACTCAGGCACACATTCTCTCTCTCTCAAATAAATAATTAAATCTTAAAAAAAATAAATGGGGACGCCTGAGTGTCTCAGCAGGTTAAGCATCTGCCTTCGGCTCAGGTCATGATCCCGGGGTCCTGGGATCAAGTCCCATGTTGGGCTTCCTGCTTGGCAGGGAATCTGCTTCTCTCTCTGCCCCTTGCCCAACTCATGCACGTGCACTCTCTCTCTCACTTGTTCTCTCTCTCAAATAAATAAAATTTTAAGAAAATATTTTAAAAAATAAATAAATGGCAAATGGAGGAAGAGGGAGGGGAAGAATAGAAAGGATAATGCCTTAATATTACTGAAATGGATAACTGGTCACTATGTATGCCTTTGAGTGTAATACTCTTTTCAGAATGCCTTTTCCTCCATTTTTCACCTACTGCTGCCTCATGATTTTATTATTAATTATATTTATTTGTAGTAATAAATTACTTTCAGGCCATTTTCTTAGGAAAATTTCTACTTTTCCATTTCCCTATCTCAACAATTCCTTAGGGTTAGATCTATCACCTCCAAGTGTTCCTACCTTGGAATTACTCAAATTTAATAGAGCACTTATGGTATTGTTATTTATTTCACTTTGCCTTCCTTACTACAATAAGTGGTTGGATGTAAAGACCCTGGGCCTACAGCCTGGGTTCAAAATCTGACCTGTCTGCTATTTCTGATCTTCCAACTGTCGTGACCCTGAATTCTTCTCTTTGCCATCATGTCAGTCCCAGGTTTTTATATCAAAAATACTGTTTAATGTATACTTTCTATGTGCCCAGCTCTGAGCAGACATTTTACAGAGATTATCTTATTTGGTTCTTAAAACAACCACACAAGGGAGGATCTGCCATTTTCTCCACAGAACAGATGGGGAATTGAGGCCCATGGAAGTTAAGTAATATGTCCCAAATCACAACTATATTAAGTAGCTTAGTCCAGTGTTATTTGAGCACATACACTTACACACATCACCCAGACTCTCTATCTCCATCTTGGCAACGTGTGCATCTTTCCTGCTTGTGAAAGACGCTCCTCTCATCCCACCACAAAAAAGATAAGGCTTAGAGGAGGATCTGGAAAGGCTGATTTCTGAGTAAGGGAGGGCTCAGGGCAGGACATAATTCTGAATATACTGGGTACTGGAGGAATTATTTTTATGAATGACACAAGGCAGGTAACAATCTGAAGCTGTTCTGAAGATTTATCACAGGGCAGTCTTACAAAGCCTCACAGACATGTGCCATCACAACCAGAGGGAGGGAATGGTTCTAATGATTGGAATTTGGTAGTTGCAATAAATTGAATGTATCTCCCCAAAATACACATGTTGAAATCTAATCTGCAGTGTGTTGATATTTGGAGGTGGAGCCTTTAGGAAGAGATTAGGTCATGAGGGTAGAAAGTTCCCAGATTAGATCTTATGAGTGGAAAACTCCAGAGAGCTCCCTTGCCTTTTCTGCCATGTGAGGATACAGAGAGAAGACAGCAGTCTATGAAATAGGAATTCAGATGCCAGATTTTCCAGTGCCTTGATCTCAGAGTTCCCAGCCTTCAGAGCTGTGAAATAAATGCCTGCTCTTTAAAAATCCCAGTCTATAGTGTTTTTGTTACAGCAGTCCAGTTGGACTAAGACAGTGGCAAAAGAGTATGTTCTATTTAAAAGCATACTAAGAGAGGAAGTGAAATGATGTTGTGTTTACATGGGGAAAGCATGAACATGAGGGTAGAAACATCTTTAATTAGATGAAGACAAAAATAGGAACAAAAGTAGAGTTTCTTGTGTATTACTGTCAGTATTATTATTTTAACATTTACCAAGTGCTTACTAAGTGCCTGGCCACTCTAAATACATTGTGGATATTAACTCCTTTAATCCTCACAACAGCCTTATGAATATGTTGCTACTATCATTCTTATTTTCCAGATGAGAAGACTGAGGTAGTGTTAACACAGTATGCCCAGGTTCATACAGCTAATAGATGGTGGATCAGTAAGTCTCCAAAAAGCCACTTGCCCAGGAGGAAATGGATGCTCATTTCCAACACAGACCACAAAAGTGTCCGAAGAGTAAAGAGTAATGAACATGAGTGATTTCAACTCCAGAGACAATGGCTAGATGTATCGTTTAACTAAGGGCAAATATGTGACAGGTCTTCCACCTCCTTTGCTGGAAACTCTACCTCCAAGAAGGTAGAGAAAATAAGACTTGCTTCCCTCACTGACTAGAGAAGAGAAATTGGTGAGTTAAGGTGATGGGAACGTTTTGTGGAAGCAACCAATGTAGCTTAGAGTCGAAAAGTACATTACGAAGCAAAATCCTAGACTTTAGGAAGACCGTTCTCTAAAGTGAAGACCGTGTGATTCTATGCCCTGAGACATTTAAAAAACAAGAAGATGGATTAAGAGTTGGAAAGGTTTGTTGCCTATTGAAACCAGTATGTCCATACAGGGTGCTCTCTATTCAGTTTAGATTTCTAAAGAACATGGAACAAAAGGAAGAGATGAAAATCAAGGATAAATAAATATAAGAGGGTGTGATGAAAATAAGCGAAGAAGGTTTCTATTCCAAATTAGTCTGAAACTTGAAAAAAAAACCTGCTGAAGACAACATAAATTTGTTGTTGTTTTTTAGATATAGGTTTAGAATAAGAAGATCATGGATAGATATACAACTCATGCAATCCTATTGGATGACCGAGATCAGGGAGGCCTTCTCAATGACTCGCTTTCCTTGTGGAAAAGAATGATCAGAGACTTAAAAGGGTAAAGTAAACATCTGTAACCATAAACTGAAGCCTAAGATAGTCAATGCATTTATAAGAAGGCACTCAACTGTTCCAAATGAATTAAAATTCCGTCCCAGAGTGGCAACAAGTCTTGTAGATTTTGTTGCCTTATCATAGTTGTTAAAGTTTCAGGTGTGGTGTGGGTGATATGTGTCAGAAGACTGGAAACAGCATACTGTCCCTTTGCCGCTCACCCAGCTTGTTGCTCTCTCTCTCCCTCATTCTTTCTGTCAAATAAATAAATAAAATCTTTTAAAAAATCTCCAACTATACAATTTTAGAATAAAAGAAAGGTGGCTTAGCCTCAGAACTTTTTAAGAAGTTGTAAGAGTTTAATTGCTAAGTGTTCTCAATGTATACCAGTACTGTTATGTAACCAACAAAAAAGCTGATATTGGAGTAGACAGCATTCATGGAAATATTTAGTCAGAACAAAGGGGACAGGGTGCCTGGGTGGCTCAGTTGGTTGAGCATCTGCCTGTGGCTCAGGTCATGATCTTGGGGTCCTGGGATCGAGTCCCTCATCAGGCTCCCTGCTTAGTGGGGAGTCTGCTTCTCCTTCCCCCTCTGCCCCGCCCCCCAGCTGTGCTCTCTCTCTTGCTCATTCTCTCTCTCTCAAATAAACCAATAAAATATATTTTTTTTACAGAAAAGAACAAAGGAGGCAACCAACTGTCAGTCATAGCACAAATTTCAGAATGAGTCAATCACGGTGATTGCTGAGAGTTTCATCTAAATGTACATCAGCTCTGCTCCCAGCCCTTGCTCAAGGGGCAGCTAGAGGTGGCCATGCTGTAGGTGTTTTATTTTTTAAAGCACATGACCCTTTCTTTTGCTTTGGCTTCACCTGGAGAGAATACAGTTAGCTGTCTTGCCTTATCTGAGGGGGACACACTCCAAAATCCCCAATGGATACCTGAAACGAGGAATAGTAGTGCTAAACCCTATATATACTATGTTTTCCTATACATACCTATGATAGAGTTTAATTTCTAAATCGGGCACAGTTAAGAGACTAGCAACATATCTGATTGTAAAATAGAACAATTATAAAAATATATCATAATAAATGTTATATGAATACGGTCTCTCTCTTAAGATACCTTCCTATACTCACCTCTCTTCTTGTGATGCTGTGAGATGATAAAATGCCTATCTGATGAGATAAAATGGGGGAATGACCTAGGCCTTCTGACACAGCATCAGGCTACTACTGACCTTCTGATGCTAAGTCAGAAGGAGGATCATCTGTTTCCAGACCAGAGTTGACCATGGGTTACTGAAATTATAGAACACAAAACTGCCAATAAGGGGGGGACTACTTAATTTTGAAAAGATGTTCTCAGTTATTTGAGGCAACCTAAACAAACTCTGCTCCCTGCTACCAAGGAGCCTAATAAAATCACCCACCCACATTCAGCCTTGGTGAGGATACTTTAAGAGAAGTGCAGCCAGCAGTTTAGAACTGTGTTCTAAAGAAAGAGACCAGGATAGAGGATCTGAAACCAGCTGATGGGGAAACATTTAGGTCAAAGAAGAACAGGGTCAGGAGCAGTGAAGGGCTGTCAGGTGTGTGAGGCATTTTACTTATTCTGGGAGACTGTAGAACTAGATCTGGGATCTAGAGGTGGGAGATTTGGGTTCAATAAGAATCCTCCAATAGTTGCCTGAGATGGGATGGAATGCCTTTAGAATAAATCAATTACCTATATTGGAGCTATTTAAGCAGAGGTTTGTGACTACTTAGTAAGGGTAACAGTATTTTTTAAAATTTTATTTTTAATAGAGTTTTTAATAAAGTTTAATAAAAATTAAACTTAATGGAATTTTAATTAAAAGATTTTTTTAATTTTTGAAATAATTTAATAATGATATAAAAAATAAAAGAGTATAATACCTTTGAATTGTATAATGCTTTGCAATGTACGAGGCACTTTCTGCCACACTAGCTTGATCTTTTGCACAACGTGTTGAGAAAGGCATTTCTACATTCACTTTTAGAGATGAGGAAGCTGAGGCACATGACTACCTGCCAGCACACCCCCAGAGTTACCTTTTACTGACTCCATGTGAAGCAGACATTTTAAAGGATATATTTGGGAAACCCTATCTTATCAAGCTGATAGGGTTTCTAGGTTTTTAAAAAAAATTTGTCTTTGTGATACTGAATATATTCCCAAATGTACTAAAAAGGTACTCTCTGCACAATCTCACATGAAAACTTATGTTCTTCTCTGATTCTTATGAAGCTGAGACCAATTAATATATTCCTTGCATGGATACAGAAGGTCCGTGGGTGCAGTTTGTACAAACATGCCTAGATGTACACTTCAAACAAGAATAGTTTTCTCTTTTCATTTGCCTGAGACCCATTCCCCATCCTCCTTCCAGATTTCCTGTTATTCAGCTTCTTAGAGGGAAGGAGTGTGTCATGATTTTTTTTCCTTGTCATGATTGCTAGATAACCAGATTGCCCCACTGTTTCCTTAGCTCTCTGTCACTAAGTCCTGCAAAGGAATTAAAAGAGTAAGTAAATAAATTTTAAAAAGGAGTGAGTAAATCACCAACATTAGCAAAAACTCCTTGAAGATATACATTGTTCTCTGCTTCTCTCACCTCATTCACTTTCCTCTTCCATTTAAAAAAAAAAAAAAGAAAAAAGAAACGATACACAAACACTATCACTAGTACAGTTCTAATTGGGTTTTCTTCACCATCAGAGCTGACTGTTATATTTTCTCTTGGGAGATAACAGAAATATCAGTTTATGAATCTATTTAATGTAGTAGTGATGGATGATATAGAGTTTCCTGGATTTGAGCCACAATGTTCTCAGTTTGTTGGTGGCGACATATTCACTGATGCCACGGCTGGCATATAACTTAATCTGCTATGAAAAAAATAAGCAGTCTTATAATGTGGGTTTATTAGTCCTCCCCTTTCCATTCCAATTCCCAGATATTGGGATGGAAATTGATCAGAGTTGACAGCACACATTGCTTATCAAGTGATATATTATACCCATTGTTTACATACAAATGTGTTCAGAAAAAGCTTTGGTCGTAGATCTAAATAAGGCATATAGAAGGCAAGGGGAAGTCCTTGAATTTAAAAGATAACAAAATCATACGTTTTATTGGGTAATGTCTTTCTATATTAATAGAAAGTTGTAATTTTTGATTTAAGAGGGAGTACCTAGAAATGATGAATAATTTCTCATTTAATCGCCTCTAGTGCTAAAGTCTATTATGACCCCGACACCTAGAACTATAACTTTAATACCATGACAAAGATTTAAAGAGTGAATCTGAAAGCCCAAATATGTGAAGTTGCCAGAAAAATAGAGGCAAACTTTTTTGTCAAAAGACTAAACAGCACCCTAGAGGCAGAATCGAGTTTTTAAAAGTACACATGGACCTCCAATCTATGAAGCAAATCCTTTTTAAAAACATTTGAAGGCAACTTATTTTTTGAAAGAATCTTATAATAAAATTCAAATTATCACTGTTCCTCTAATTGTGTTTGGATTTTCCTGTAATGTTGCAGTTTCCTAAAACAAGGGACGAGTGCCTTTTACATGGAAGGAGTATTGGTAGATTAGATAATTGCTTTGTTTCATATGTTTTTGTGGGTGGCTGCCTGTGGGGTGTTTATGCAACTGTGCTTTCATCTTTCCAAGCGAATCTGTTTTGGTCTGTGTCGATGAGTATGTTCAAATCTAGATGTGTGCATCTGTGTGTGCTCCTGTACCTGCAGAGGGGCCTGCCTTCTGCCCAGGCATCTGCGTGTGCCTCTCTTGTGTGCATCTCTATGTCTCTGTAGAGGTCTATGGTGAAATGAATTTCTGCACTAGGTGGGATCATCCTCTGCCAATATTTAAGTTATTGGGATCAATAATAACCAAAGTACCTGGTCTCCAAGGGTATGTTGCTATTCAAGACCCAGCTGTTATGCAGATGAACCGAATCCTGTGTACTGGTTGGGGGAGGTGGAGCAGCTGGGCTGGGCTGGCTGCGGGTAGTCATTGATCTCCTCTGAAGAGAGTCGGCTGCAGGGGGTGGTTTCCTGGCACAGGTGCACGCATGCGGAGGCGGCGGTGGCGGCGGGAGGGGTCTGAAGGTGAACTGGTTGTGTGGGCTGCTCTGCATGTCTAAAGAGGAGAGAAGAAAAACACCAAATAGAGACTTACTCTCCCACTTGGCAGTCAGGAAAACACAGCTTGTCAGACTGAGGATTTCAGAAGAATATAACCTGTGGGGTGGGGGCCGAGTCTTAAGTTCAGTCTATCTGTAAAAATGTCACTTAACTTACAAAAACACGTGCAGCACGCTTATGAAATGTAAAACATTCACAGTTGCATTTACATGCAAATTCTTCAGGGCTATAGCAGCTAAAAAGTAAATGAGGCTGCCTCACACAATTTGTCATAGTTTCTGCTACCGAACAAATAAATCATCAACAAGACACTAAGTTGCAGAACAGAAGTGGGCCGATTTCCATCAGTTGCAAAAGTCTCACTTCAGAAAATACCAGTGAAAGGCACAAATTTGTTGCAAGAGAAATCATTCGACCCTCGAAATAAAAGTATAAGGCCACCTTCTGGCTTACCTCGGGAAAGGATGTTAGCCTGCCTACACAGGAGCAAATCCCTACTTCAACAACTGGCTCAGCTCCTTGAGTGTGGAACTCAACTGCCTCAAACTCATCTCTTCCCCAGCACCCATCCCCCCGCCCCCAACTAAAAAGTCTTCTTTTTTAAAGTAGGGTAAAAAGAGTTTGTTTCAGTTTATTTAAATATTTCCATGGCCCTGGCAGCACACGGTCTTGGCCCCCCCCCCCCCCCGGCCACACCTTTCTAGGAGCTCTGCCATATTAGCCACAGCTTTGGCAGAAGGGAAACCATTTTTTTTTTCTCTGCCTGTTTGCAGTGGGGGCAGCCTGGGACAGCGGTCCTCAGACTTCTGTTGTTGCTATTGTTTGGTATTTTTCCACTGTTTTCTTGGCAGGCACATGTATAGACAGCGAGTTAGAATTTGGCCCATGAGAAATGCCCCAATTAAACCCCTTTGAAAAGGAATCACTATTGTAGCTGATAGCCACCTCTTTTCCACAGGAGAAACATAATAGATGTCAAGTGATCTCTTGTAACACCAGCACGTTCTGGATAAACTTTGTAGACAGCATGGCTTTGTCCCACCTCCCAAATGACTGAGAGTTGAAAAGCAGAAAAATGCCAGAGGCTTCCCATGCCTAGCAAAAGGGCTCAGCTGGTTTGTGCTGAGACTCACTTTGCAGTGGCTGATCACAGGGAAAAAATAACTTCTTTCCATCCTTTTACCTCAAACTTGAATTTCGAAGACACTGGCATGGTTTTCATATTTTAAAATAATACTGGTGCCCCAAGAGCATGGCAAATTCTTGGCTATGTTTTCTACTTTAAATAAACTTGATATATGAAAAAGGAAAATGTACAAAAGATAGATAAGGAAAGGAGTAGTGATCATTCATTTTAATATAAAATATCCCTTTAGATAGTCCGCTACCCTTGGCTATTTAAAAGGAACTAAAATGCTTCATGAATTTTCAAAATCAACCCCATTATTCCAGGCCCAGCCCAAATCCCATATCCACTAAAAATATCATCACAAGCACTTAACATCTCATTATTTTTTTTAAACCTCTGGGCTCATATTCATAACCATAACTAGAAGTATGCTTTCCATCTTTAGACTCAGAAAAGCATTAAATGCTGGAACCCCAAAGACCTTGAAGATCCTTTCATTTTGCAGATGAGAAAACTGATGTCCAGAGAACAGCTTGTCCAGAGACACTTGGCATGGCCAAAACTAGAGCCCACATCTCCTGGCTCTTTGGCCAATGCTCCACTCACTACATGTAGACATTTGTCATACAAGCTCTCTTTACCCCCTTAAGCTTTAGAGACACAGAATCCTCCACATCTTCTGAATTTTTCACATATGACATACCACCTTCCATTGTGGTTATTTGTTTATATGTCTGTTTCCCTCCTTAGATTTTATCTCCTTAAGCGTCGAGAAGAAAGGTGGTTTGGTGTAATAGTATGTGGCACAGCATCGTGGAAAAAGCATAGAATTTGGGGCTATGGAAAACCTGGGTTTAAGTTTAGAAATGTTATTTTCTGTCATTAGAAATGTTAACTCCTCTGTCATTTAGAAATGTTAACTCCTCATTTGTAAAATGGAGATAATAATCCTTTCTCTTAGCAATTAAATTTAATTCATGTAAAATGTGCTTGGACATAGTATGTCAGTGACTACTTGTTTATTAAATGTAGTAGAAGAATGAAACTTTCAGACTGGAAATGACTATAGGGATCACCTAGTTCAGCTCTCCCTCCTCCTCTCTCCATTTTACAGATGAGGAACCAAGGCTCAGAGAGGTAAAGTGACTTGTTCAAAGTCATTTACCTTGTATGAATTTGTCAGCCTATGTCTGATGATTCCCACCCAGCCCAGCACTTTTTTCCATATGGTATTTTGGAAAATAAATATGATTGTCTTCTCTGACTTTAACATTTACTATTCTTTTTAAAAAAGATTTATTTATTTGACAGACATCACAAGTAGGCAGAGAGGCAGGCAGAGAGAGAGAGGAGGAAGCAGGCTCCCTGATGAGCAGAGAGCCCGATGCTGGGCCTGATCCCAGGACCCTGAGATCATGACCTGAGCCGAAGGCAGAGGCTTTAACCCACTGAGCCACCCAGGCGCCTCAACATTTACTATTCTTATCATAACTTTGGCCCCTGGGTTTGCAATATTATAGTATTCCCTTGTTATCCTATGTTTTTGTCTTATCTACCAAAATTGACTGCATATTTCATAGAGCAAGATCATCTACTTTTCTTGCATATCATATGAGCACAATGCTAGGTACAGAGTAAGATTCCTAAGAGCTTTTATTTCACTCCCCCATGGGACGTAGAGAACCACTCTCAGTGTTCCTTGAGCTCTTTCATTCTGATGTGGCCACTGGGTATCCATTTGATAGTTCACAGAGCAGTAGGTGTCCCCCTTCGAGGTCTTAGTGAACTCTCTCCAACGGCCATGGAGAAGGACAATGCTACCCCAAAGAAGGTGCTTAAAATCATGTCCCTCCAAGACATGGAAAGAGCAGTGGTGACACACTCTATAGACTTGCCATCTAAATCCATGAACTTAATGATTATCATTAAGTGACACGAAATTTGTCTTATGTTCAAATTGTTCTCAAAGATACCAATAGCATGAGAACAAATTAATGTTTTCAAAACAAGTGTTGTAGCAGAACTGACTGTACATGAAAATAATTTTCTGTAAGTGTTAAAAATAAATACTGTCATTAAGCAAGCAATGGAAACAAAGGGTCAGAGTCCAGAGGCAGAAGAAAAGGAATCAAGTTTAGGTCTTGGGTCCAGAACACCTCCAAATGACATGTGACATCTATTAGCTTAATCAGTAGGTATTTGTGTCAATGCAGTTGTTCAAAAGATACAAAGTCTCTATTCAGTACAATTGTTCAAAAGAATAATCACTCATTATCATCTGGATTTATTGCTTGCTGGATTTCCTTAAAAATCTTTGCAACTCCCTTTTTATCAAACATGATAAAAATTCTACTTCATTGAAAAGTGCAATCATGGTATTATTATAACATATTATAGCATTTCTGCTACAGGTATAACTGCTTTGTATAGTTATTTTGATTATGTGTGTGTGTATGTGTTGATTTATATCTATTTTATTGTGTATTTTTATTTCCACATTTTAAATATGCAGTGGTTTCCCTACTTGTTAATATTGCCTTTAAAAGCTTTTACAGTATTGGATTGTGGAATTGAGGGGAATACATCCAGACCTTAAGCCCTTATGAAATGCAAATGATCTCAGCTTCATTCTTTTCTTCACCTCAGGAAAAAGATGGGGAATGCACTTGCTCTCTTCCAAATGAAGTAATTTAATCCTTGGGCTCCATGAAATGGGATTTCCCAACATTAAGCAATAATGAAAAATACATTAGGGTTCAGTGTCAGGAGCTTTAGAACACCAGTTCCAAGGGGTGAAGAGTCCACATGCACTCACTTCCAAATGTATCTGGCAGCCATACATTTCTGTGCCCAAGAGAGAGACGAAAGGGAGCGGGGGAGGTGTAGTGATTATGAAAATGTGATTATCTGGACATACTTATAAACCTTCCTGAAAGTAAATTAAGATTTCAGATGGAAAGGTCTAATTCACATAATATACTTGGGTAGGATCCAGTTTCAGGTTTGAGGTCCAAAATAACTTGGTAAGAAAAATCTCCAGGGAAGGAAAATTCCTCCAAATTGTATATCTCAGGCATTTCAGGTGTGGCAAAACTGTTAACAGAAGTATATGCCTTCAGAAACAACATTGCCATTGTCTCCAAAAGGGAAGTGGGAAAAGAAAGTGGCCATGCCTAGTTGGGTTTTTTGTTTTGTTGGTTTTTTTTTCTTTTAAAGATTTTATTTATTTATTTGACAGACAGAGATTACAAGTAGGCGGAGAGGCAGGTAGAGAGAGAGAGAGGAGGAAGCAGGCTCCCCGCTGAGCAGAGAGCCCGATGCTGGGCTGGATCCCAGGACCCTGGGATCATGACCTGAGCCAAAGGCAGAGGCCTTAACTCACTGAGCCACCCAGGCACCCCTGTTTTGTTGTTTTTTAGCTCAAGCAACTTTTCACCAGAAATTAGAATACCTCTACTCAGAAACACTGTGGGGGAATTTATTGAAGGGTCCATTAGGGTGTTGTGCCACCCCCTCTGCTTCATTAACACAGTCCATTGGGCTATAAGGTGATAGTTACATTCATTTCTAACGTTCATTGCCCTATGCAAAATCATGCACTGGAAAAGGGTTTATGGGGAAAAGGGGTTTAGAGCACAAGACCTGAAGTTTGCTTGTGAAAGTGGGTATCAGATGGTTGCAACTTAGAAGTTACTGTGGAGTGATGGAAGGAGGGTTGTCTGAGTCACATAGAAAGATCTAATCCCAACTGTGGATGGGCAAAGGTCCTAACACAATGCAGTGAACTAAGACAACTGGTGGATGTTTCAGGTATATGCACGTGTGCATTTTGTATATTCCTACATGGTTCGTTCTGCTGGGTGCAGTTTTCTGCCTTCCCCTAGTATTTTTACAGATGGAATCACACATATGCAGACACAAAATCTGTCTTATGTTCAAATTGTTCTCAAAGATACCAATAGCATGAGAACAAATTAATGTTTTCAAAACAAGTGTTGTAGCAGAACTGACTGTACATGAAAATAATTTTCTGTAAGTGTTAAAAATAAATACTGTCATTTATACAGCAATGCCAAATGGATAATTCTTTTCTGAAAAATGTGACCAAAGTAGACACGTACCTAGTTTTCCCCAGATCCCTGTACTTAAGCAATCAAACTTTTCTGTACTGATACTAGGACAATAACCTTCAAAATATGTTTTTTTCCTCCCCAAAGTTACTATGCAGTATATGTTGCCAAGAGGAGCACATATATTCTCAAAGGTATAGAAAAAGGTCACAGGGAGTCAGAAAACATGTCTGCTCTTCTTAGCCTTCAGTCTGTGTTTCATTACATCACTGGCCAAAGAGAAGATGGCGGGACAATACCTCGTCTGCAGCTCTGGAATTGAAAGATTCCTGAAAACCGAGTTTTTCTTTCTCATTCATTTGGTAGCAAAATTTGATCTAAACTGAAATAAAGGTATTTGTGGTCTTAATTTCATTTACAGAACTTTTATACATTTAGTTGCAGAAATATTGATGTATTATTAAAGGATGCTGGGAGTTACATAACATATAACATATATGCATGGCATTACCTGTGTAAAATCTGAAAAATTCTAAATTTTGAAACAAAAGGACCCCAAAGATTTTTGATGAAGGATTATGGGCCTGTATTTGTATTTAACTGCCTCTCTGAACTCTTATGAGGTAACATTATTTAATGCTTATGAAGGCCTTGGTAATCTACATGAGCAAAGAACATCAGGGCACCAAGGGTTATTGCCATAACTACTTGTGTCAAGTCTCTTGAGGCCAATTATAAGCCTTTGGTTCCCTGGGTTGCTTTTCTAAGCTGTTGGCCCTCCTAGGCAGAAGAGGAAATAAAAAGGAAATGGTTTAAAATAAAGAGGAGAGGTTTATTATTAACTATTACTACTAATTCTAATTGTATATTACTACTTTATACTACTTTACTTGCCACAAGGAGCTTTCACAACCTGTGAGGAGGTGGTTTATAAATTCGCATGTTATGGCTAATATCCATTAACTTGGTAGTGCTTGGTGATCACCAAATTAGTCTTAAGTGTATCTGGCTGTCGACATTTCTGTTCTCCACCTTATAATTATTATTAGAGGCTCAAAGAATATGAAGGTAAGAAAATTGGCTTTCAGAAGAAAACTGAGTAAACAGGTACACCTTATCACTTCCCTGGCTCAAATAATACAGCTTTAATATTAATGTACCCTCAGCCTTCAATAAAAGCAGATTCATTAGTTAAATAAACCATTAGATTGAGAACAGAAATAAAGTCTATTAAATAGCTAATGTTTAATAGATATTTGTGTGTATGTATGGGCATGTGTATGAGCAAGACAGATAAGAGAAAGAGGCAGCAGGAGAGAGAAACAGAGAATTGGCATTCAAAGCACATGACTGCAGGAGAAGAGTCACAGAAGATCTGGGGGGAAGGTCAGCAATAAATAATGTTTTCCAGTTTACATGGTTTCAGTCTGGTTCTAGATGACTGCACTATGCATGGTTCCAGGGCCCTGCGATGCTGTGTATTATCTTTGAGACTGTGAAGTATATCCTTTGAGGACTTCGAATGGTTCTCTTACCAAGACAGCAAGTAAGAGAGTATGCTCTATTAATTTTTGTCAGTTAGGTTGATCTTTGGTACAAACACTGGAAATAAAGGTCAACATTGAAGCACCTACACTCCTTTGACATGTTTATGCTGAAACTTGTATTTACACTTCAGTCTCTCCATAAACTGATGCTTATCTTCAAAAGATGTACTGGTCTACCTCCAGCAAGTTACCTTCCTATTTTCCAGGTCTCATTAATTTCTTTTCCTATTCTCCTGTGTGTTGTACAAGCATACACATTTCCCAACCCATTTCTCCCTGTTACAAGGGGAATCCAACTGTGCTGTGCACTGTATTGGCTTTACTTAGTGCAATTAGCCAATCTTATGAATAATAGTCAATACTCCTGCCAATAAGTGGGTGGTTTGTTAACTCAATCAACTCTCTGATACAGATTAAGACAAACAAACTAGGACTTCAAAATCAAGAAAAAAAAAAAAAGAAAGGACTGTGGCTAAATGCTGTTTTCCTTAAATTATTGAAGTAAATGTTCAAACTACCTAATTTTCTTGGTTATGAAAATACAGGATGGACACATCCTTGTTTATATTTTCTTTTTTTTCTTGCTTATATTTTCAGAGCAGTTTGGCAATGTTACAAAAAAAGGAAAAGTGAGGTCAATACAATTGTAACCTATTTATTTTTCTAAATAGAGTGGTAAAGAGCTCTACTTTATAGTATGATTTGGAATTTTAAATGTCAAATTCTAAATATTAATATACAGTATTAATTAACAATTGAAATTAGTGGTTGGCCAAAGCCTTTTTCACTGTGGTCTTGAAGGAAACTCTATTATCCATTATGTACCAGGAAACAAGAAACAGATAATTGCCCTGTTTTATCTTATGCTGACAATGATGCTGTGGCTTCCATTATTAGGCAGTGAAGTATATCAAAAAGAAAATATAAAAAAGTAATGATCCTTAGAAGTTCATATTTACTTTATCCTCAAACCAAAGTCGTATGTAGGTATTTCAATTATTTTCAGTCCCAAGTTCATTATTTATTTGCAAGTAGGTAATGGAAGGTTATGAATTAATTGACAGTGAATCATTTAATAAATTAGCTAATAACATATTCTGGAATTTTACAAAGATTTCACTTTCAGAGCTTTGGGGTTTTTTATTAGACTATTACAAATGGTCATCCTGTATTTCTTCAAAAAGCAATGGATGAAAATAATTTTAATGTTATTTATGAAAATGAAACTGAATATTTGGAGCACAAATCAAGAAAGCATTATGACTATGTTTAAAACTAAGAAAAATATTTTTCATACTACCATATGTTAAATAATGAGGGCAAGCTATGTTAAGAGTAATAAAAAACAAGAAGTAAAAGACAAAGTAATCCTACAGGATAGGAACAAAGGATGGAAGACTAGGGAAGGCTGGGGAGGTTTTAGTCCCTCCACCCCAAACTTTATTTCAAGTAAAGATTGAAGAAAAGTACTGATTATTAATACCATGATCTAACCAATACTATCTGGCTATTTGGTGAAAAAGGTTCCACATACCCTGTAGTTCCTCTCCCCCAGCATAACTTTAGGAAAAAAGGAGACCCGTGGACATCCAGTGGGGTGGTGAAGATGAGTTCTAGTATGTATAGCTGGGGACTGAACAGGTACATAGCTCCCACCCGGGACAGTGTGGGAGCGACAGCACTGTTATAGCAGCATTCACAAGACCAGACAATTCTCACATTTCACCCATGTTTTGCTGGAGTTCAGCAAGTTCTCAACTATAGGATCCAAACATACAAAAGTTTGACAATCAACTGTGATCCCATAACCATTTTGATCACTAGTTCCTACACCCACTTCCTGGTAAAATGATTATATGCATACCATGGGGGTAACAAAAATTTTGTTTATTCCTCCTCTCCAAAATAGAAAATGGGGCAGGGTGGGGATTGGGAACAAAAATCTTGGTATTCTCACGGGAGTGTTATACACATGTACATGCTATTCAGATATGTTGGGACCAAAAAAAATTTTGAGAATTGTGATCTTGATGGCTGATGGTAGAATACTACTGGCTGCCATCAACCTTTTTGCCTGATCTTTGGGTTACTGAGGGAGTTTCCTAATAGGTATGAACTGGGAAGTGATAGTTATATAGGAAGGAGAGAGTAGGTTTTATTTCCCAGCTTGCAATCAAGCTATGAATCTCCTTGTCTTACATCAGGATCTAGGTCTGAATCATCTTTATATCTCCCAAACAGCCCATAATTTCAGTCAATGCAAGTTTAAAACTTTGTTTATTCATGAATTCAGTTAATTGGAATAAATTCAAAGTTTTGGTTGGAATTCAAGTAAGTTTATTTTATTAAAAAACAATTACAGGGGTGCCTGGGTGGCTCAGTGGGTTAAAGCCTCTGCCTTTGGCTCATGGTCATGGTCTCGGGGTCCTGGGATGGAGCCTGGAATCGGGCTCTCCGCTCAGTGGGAAGCCTGCTTCCTCCTCTCTCCCTGCCTGCCTCTCTGACTACTTGTGATCTCTGCCTGTCAAATAAATAAATAAAATCTTTAAAAAAAAAAAGAAAAGAAAAACAATTGCAATATTTACGGCGTGAGAGAATGTTTTATGATGCCAAATACCTTATTTGACTGAATTCTTCCCGTTCCTACCAGTTGTTTTGGCATTGTGTGGGCACAGCTTGTATCTGAAGCTTTCTGCCTGAAATGTTCATTGATTAATTCCCTCCTTATTACAAATTTTCATTTTCTTGTTTTTCAACATGTTATTTTAGTGAGATGCTAAAGAGAGCTGTTTGTTGGAGAGATGCCAACATTAAGATATATTACTAAGCCTGCCTTATAAACTTTGCTTATGCTAAGCTATGCATATTTAACTCATTTTATTTTTCCTTCAAAATCTGATTCATTCCCTCAATTACATTACTGCTTATCTCCCTGGACTCCCTCCAATTTAACTAAGTCTTTATGGTTCCCCAAACAAAATGCAAGATTCTGGATGAACATCATCCAGAATACAAAAAAGTTAACTGACAAATTCTTTTGTAATGATGTCTTTTCACATGTAGCCTCAAATTACATATAGATTGCACTTGAGACTTCATTAACTGGAAGATGGCTAATGAAGCCACGAGAAGGCAGCTCAATTAGGAAACATACTGATATATTGATATAGATGTGTTTGCTAGTGGATCAAGTGAAATGTCCATCAAAATGAGCAAATTAGTGGAATCTACTAATATAATGTTAGGGTAGATTGAATAAGTGGTGAATTCAGACAGGTTCCTCCCCACCCTACCATGTAGGTGCCTCGGGAAAACTAAAAAAATTAGCTTGTCTCAAGGGGAAGACAGTCAGCCGGCATAAACAGGAGAAAAAATGAGAACAGATGTTGAAGAAACTATTAATATGAGACTATACTAATAAAGATAAATGGTAATCCTAGAAATTAAGGAAATATTTCATAGGTAGTGACTGATAACTCTTTAACAAAGTATCTTAAGCAACTTAATTCTTAGTTAAGGTCATTTAAATAACTTTTTTCAAATGGTTCTTGGGGGAAACATTTTATGTACAATAGAAGACCTGCTGAGAGGGACAGAGGATTAAACATACATGGTTATAAGAAGCAGTTTTCAAAGAGACCTCTTGCAGTGCTTGAAATCAGTGAATGAGTGCATAGAAACTCCTTCCTGTGTATTAATACTCAGGGTCCAAACCAGACCCATCTGAAGAGTGTGATCTGGGTTCATAGATGGGTGTGATGACAACCTGGACTTGATTTGAGTTTGTTTTCACTTTGGTTTACTCACCAACTGCAAATAAGCACACAAAGGATACAAATAAAATTAGAATGCAGGCATGTATACATGGCTCCATGCTGGGTTCCTTGTACTCCACAAAGGCAAGCCCTTGATTTGGTAATACTGCTGGCCTGCAGACAATGATGTGTCTAACAAGGTGCAAGAACATATTACTATGAGATTGTGGTCTTTTTTACTCCCAGCCTCATTTGCATTTGGAAGCAGCTTATATAAAGCCTAATTCTGTTACTCAGGAAGTCTTATCATACAGGTTTCATGTCCAGCTCCCCTATCTCCAAACTCTTGCTATGGTAGCACTAGGACAAATTATCCCTTATGTGTATACACAATACTGGGCCTAGGTGTTGCCCACATACTCTCCCTTACAGGACTTCTCTGGGCAGATCTGGCCATAGTCTACCACGGGGCCTTCTAGTAGCGATCATCAAAAGTCAGTTGCAGGTCAAGGTATAGAGATATATTATTATTGCTTATAACTTTCCAAAGATATGATGGAGAAGCCAAAGTAGAGAAGGGATTAAATCTAATTGTTATGGAACATGTTATACTCAGAAGTAGCAGATAAAAAGGAGAGTATCTTGGTTTCATTTGTTTACATTCAATAACATGAGTCAAGTAGAGTATTTTCTCAACTACCAATTTACTTGTTTAGAGGAATTCATCTCTGTGTGACTTGTTGAAATTAGCGAGTATATTGGGACATTTCCAGATGAGGCAGTAGTTAAGTTACAGACATTAGGATCAGATCAGTCCACATTTAAATCACAGCTCCACTACATACTATCAGTTTGATAGTGAGCAATCAAACCTCTTCAAGCTTCTGTCTCCTTATCTGTAAAACAGGGATTCTAATAAATATCTCTTAATGTTTTTTTGAGAGTTAAATGAGGTCACATGTATAAAGCACTTACTAGAGAGTGCCTGGCACATAGTAACCACTAAGTAATATTATTAAAAGCATGATTAATTATTGAACTCAGCAAAATTTATAAAATTCAGGTACCACCTTGTAAGTAACTTAAGATAAAACCTATTTGATTCCAACATATTTGATTATTTAAAACTCTCCATTAGAGTTAAAAAACATTTTACAATTTTCACACATTTCTTATTTTCTTCAAATCAGTTCTAAGAAGCTATTATTGAAGTCATGAGTCAATATAAGAACAGTTGACTCCTTTCCTGTTCCTCCAAGCCACACCAAACACTCTCTATTGATTAGCTTTCTTATTATGCTCTCAGTCCCTTTTACTTCAGATAACAGACTCTATTTCATGACTTTTATTTAAGTGCTCTGAGTGCATTCACTTGCATTTTCCCCTATACTAAATGATTTGGGGGTATACATGCATTTCTACAGTACTTATTGCAGTAACACCTTGGGACTTTAACATTTGAGCAAAGGATATGAAGAAAAACCATTTTCATGAATACAACATCAGTGCTTTGTATTTAGGAAGCACCTTTCATCTGCATCTCTCAAAGACCTTCACAAATATTATCTGA
Organism: Taxidea taxus jeffersonii; assembly: GCA_003697995.1. Classification (NCBI taxonomy): domain Eukaryota; kingdom Metazoa; phylum Chordata; class Mammalia; order Carnivora; family Mustelidae; genus Taxidea; species Taxidea taxus. Next base: position 6,138 of record ML096376.1, on the reverse strand, counting down.
TGCTTTATTCACTGGGCAAAGCTGCAAGCAAAACTGCCTTTCAAAGAATTCCCTCAAAGCATAAAATCCCATGAGGGAAGAAGTGCAGATAGCTGGATAAAGTGTCAGGAATATTCAGAGACATTTAAAAATAGTATATACCAAAATGCCACAGAACAAGCTATGTCTGCTACTTAGAGGTATGGTGTTCCATAGGCATAGCTTTTGTATTAAATAAATACACAGGAACTTTGTCATATTGGCACCAGGATCAACATCCACATTATAAGCTAATGATATTTGAGCAATTATGTAACTATGTGTCAACCTAATTTGTGGTAGATGACTTGCCTTATACTATATCCAAATATATTTATTTTAAAGCTTTGCATATTAATGATACTCTAGTATAGTACATGTAAAGAGCATGGACATCAGACCAAGGTTGTATGTTAAGTACTTAGCAGATTGCCTGGTAGATGTTATAAACTCAGTTAATATTAGTTACCAATATACTCATAACCATAATTGTTCTCATGAATTTAGATTAGAAGACAGCTGTTTTTCAAATAATTCAGTGTTGCTGCTGCTCCTACAGTATCCCCCCCTTACTCATGGAGGACACATTCCAAGACCCCCAGTGGATGCCTGAAACCATGGGTAGTACTGAACCCTATTACATTACATTTTACCTATACATACATGCTTATGATAAAGCTTAGGTTATAAATCAGACACAGTAAGAGATTAACAATAATAACTAACAATAAAATAGAGGAATTATAACAGTATACTATAATAAAAATTATGGGAATGTGGTCTCTCTCTCTCTCTCTCTCTCTCAAAATATCTTATTGTATTGTACTCACCCTTTATCGTGTGATGATATGAGCTGATAAAATGCCTGTGTGATGAGAGGAAGTCAGGTGAGTGATGTGAACTTTGTGACGTAGCGTTAGACTACTATTGACCTCCTGACAATATGTCAGAAAGATCATCTGCTTTTGGAGCGTGATTGACAAGGCTGGCTAAAACTGCAGAAAGCAAAACTGTGGAAAAGAGGGAACTACTGTAGTTCTTTATCTATGTCTTGTTAAGATATGTACCTGTGTATGTCTTGTTAAGATATGTACCTGTGAAGTAAGATGAAAGGAAAAATACAGCTCTTTTCTCTTTTAGGAGCAGCAGCTCAAGATGGGGAAAGGCATGGCTACTCAGATGTTAAGACCTCTTCTGACCTTCCTGAAATCATTTACATAATGTCTTGTCACAGAGACTATAGCTATGGATCTGTCATTAAAACATACCATATCAGATTAGGGACTTTACATAATCCAAAAGACATAACTGACTTAGAAGAGTTTTAATCAATTGTGTTGGTGTCACAAAAACAAAACATTAGCCTATACACATTCATTGTGAAGATATTATCAGCTTTATGTACTGCTTCTTCGTGTTATTATTCTTGTACCTCTCTATTCTGTTATTATACCTTCCTGCTCACATAATTAGTATGCCATGAAACTGGACTATCTAAAAAAATTGTTAAGAAAGTGGGATTTTGAAAATATTCTAAAGAGATAAATATTTTCTATTTTTTTTAAAGAAAATATGATGTTTTAAGGTCATATATTGTACCCATTTTAGAGACAGAGAAGTGAAGAATTTAGTCCAAGGCATTAGGTTCTGTGGCATTGAACTGACTGTTTACTGTCACTCAGCCATCTCTCCTGGGATTCAAAGCAAACCCCATTGACAGTACTTCTATCACACTTGCCATTCCTATTTATTGTAAACACTGAAGATAAAATTCTGGGACTGAATTAGCTATATAACAACTTACAATAAAATCCATCTAATGGGTTACTTTATTTGTAAATGCAATTCAATATGCTCATGCATGCATCATTAAATGTTTCCTTCTAATTCTCAGTAGCAAATATCCTCATTTCAGTAGTACTTATATAATTTATGTGATACTTATTAACAGTCTTTAACTTAGTTAGTTTATCATTTTATCCCAAGTTGATCCTGAAAATATCAGAAGAGATTGCTTAATGGGCTTTCTCTCTTTTTTTTTTTTTTAATTTGACAGAGAGAGAGAGAGAGAGAGAGAGATTGAGAGCGGGCACAGGCAGACAGAGTGGCAGGCAGAGGCAGAGGGAGAAGCAGGCTCCCTGCCAAGCAAGGAGCCCGATGTGGGACTCGATCCCAGGACGCTGGGATCATGACCTGAGCCAAAGGCAGCTGCTCAACCAACTGAGCCACCCAGGCGTCCCTTAATGGGCTTTCTTTAAAAAGAACACTGAGCAATTTATTTACACTATTTTTCTATGTGCACATTAAAAACTTACCATATTGCTGGAACAAACAATCCTAAAATTTATATGGAACCAGAAGAGACCCTGAATTGCTAAGGAGACATTGAAAAAGAGAAACAAAACTGGGGGCATCACTTTGCCTGATTCTAAGCTTTATTACAAAGCTGTGATCACCAAGACAACATGGTACTGGCACAAAAATAGACACATAGACCAGTGGAACAGAGTAGAAAGTCCATATATAGACATGCAACTCTGTGGTCAAATAATCTTTGACAAAGCAGGAAAGAATATCCAGGGGAAAAAAGATAGTCTCTTCAATAAATGGTGCTGGGAAAATTGGACAGTTATGTATAGAAAAGTGAACCTTGACCATTCCCTTACAGTATACACAAAGATAAACTCAAAATGAATAAAAGACCTCAACGTGAGGCAGGAACCTATCAAAATCCTAGAGGAAAACATAGGCAGTAAGCTCTTTGACATCGGTCACAGCAAACTCTTTCAAGACATGTCTCCAAAGGCAAAGGAAACAAAAGCGAAAATGAACTGGGACTTCATCAAGATCAAAAGCTTCTGCACAGCAAAGGAAACAGTCAACAAAACAAAGAGGCAACCCACGGAATGGGAGAAGATACTCGCAAATGACAGTACAGACAAAGGGCTGATATCCAAGATCTATAAAGAACTCCTCAAAGTCAGTACCAAAAAAACAGATAATCATGTCAAAAAACGGGCAGAAGACATGAACAGACACTTCTCCAATGAAGACATACAAATGGCTAACAGACACATGATAAAAATGTTCATCATCATTAGCCACCAGGGAGATTCAAATCAAAACCACATTGAGATACCAGATTCAAATCAAAACCAGATTGAGATACCACCTTACGCCAGTTAAAATGACCAAAATCAACAAGACAGTAAACAACAAGTTTTGGAGAGGATGTGGAGAAAGGGGAACCCTCTTACACTGTTGGTGGGGATGCAAGTTGCTGCAGCCGCTTTGGAAAACAGTGTGGAGATTCCTTAAGAAATTACAAACAGAGCTACCCTATGACTCTGCAATTGCACTACTGGGTATTTACCCCAAAGATACAAATGTAGTGAAAAGAAGGGCCATATGTATCCCAACGTTCATAGCAGCAATGGCTGCAATTGCCAAACTGTGGGAAGAGCCAAGATGCCCTACAACAGAAGAATGGATAAAGAAAATATGGTCCATTTATACAATGGAGTATTATGCCTCCATCAGAAAGGATGAATACCCAACTTTTGTATCAACATGGACTGGACTGGAAGAGATTATGCTGAGTGAAATAAGTCAAGCAGAGAGAGTCAATTATCATATGGTTTCACTTGTGGAGCATAAAGAAGAACATGGAGGACATTAGGAGAAGGAAAGGAAAAGTGAATTGGGGGAAGCGAAGGAGGGCATGAACCATGAGAGACTGTGGACTCTGAGAAACAAACTGAGGGTTTTGGAAGGGAGGGGTTTGCGGGGATGGGTGAGCCTGGGGGTGGGTATTAAGGAGGGCACGTATTGCATGGAGCACTGGGTGTGGTGCATAAACAATAAATCTTGGAACACTGCAAAAATAAAATAAAATTTAAAAACCCCTTACCATATTTACTAATTAAATACTATGGCTATAAAATAAATTCTCAGTTTATACAATTTGCATTCATGATGACCATCTATCTACTCACAGAGACTATCAAACTTGATTCAAATAAATATTATTAAAATAACATGGATTTCCTGAAACTATGAGTCATGGATGGGGGTTTTCCTTTTCTAAAGACATGCTAAAGTTACAATGCAATGGATAATGATGAGGATGGCTAAGGTTATGGTAGTCCAAGTAGTTACTACAAGTGTCCCTCAACAAAACAACTCTAATGGTTGGCTCTATTATAGAAGTCCATAGTGTAATACTTCATGGATATGCCAAAATCTGAAGTTGAAAAACCCTAGGGGTATTAGATCTCTTTTCCTTTAAAGAAAATTAAATATTATTTTATATTTTATGGACTTTTGTGAGTTGTTTTGCACCAATTACTATATTTTTCATAATACATTCTAATGTAATTTATACAGCACCTCCATTTGAAAGACCTGAAAAATGTAAAAACAAACAAACAAAAACAAACCCCTAATGATCTAAACATTGGAAGAGAGGTTTGTTTATATAGGAATCTAATGAATATAAATATCTGTCTGAACAACAGTGATTTTCTAAAATGACTTTTTAGGGTTGCATGGGTGGCTCAGTCATTAAATGTCTGCCTTTGGTTCAGGTCATGATCCTGGGGTCCTTGGGATCGAGCCCTGCATCTGGCTCCCTACTCAGTGGAAAGCCTGCTTCTTCCTCTCCCACTCTTCCAGCTTGTATTCTCTCTCTCTCTCTGTGAAATAAATGAAATCTTTAAGAAAATGACTTTTTAAATGATTACTCATTATGTGCAGCAAAAGAAACAATGCACAGAGTGAAAAAGTGAACTACAGTATTGGAGAAAATATTTTCAAACAATATATCTGATAAAAGGTTACTATGTGGAATATATAAAGAAATCTTAAAACTCAACAATAACAAAAGATAACCTGTTTAAAAAAATAGGCAAAGGACTTGAGGAGACATTTCCTCAAAGAAGATATATAAATGACCAACAAGCATATTGAAAAGATGCATCAACATTCTTATGAAAATGCAAATCAAAACCACAATGACATATTCTTGACACACATTAGGATGGCAACTATCAAACAACAACAACAACAACAACAACAACAACAACAAAGAAAGACAACCAGAAAATAAGATTTGGAGAGGATGCAGAGAAACTGGAACTTTGTGCATCACTGGTAGAAATGTAAAATGTTGCAGATCCTATGGAAAATCAGTATAAATATTCTTCAAAGACATTAGAAAACAGAATTACCATATATCTGGCAATCCCACTTCTGGCTATACATTCAAAGTAACTGAAAACAGGACCTTGAAAATATATTTGCACATCCATGTTTATGGAAGCATTGGTCACACTAGCCAAAGTTGAAAGCAATGACAATGTCCATTGATAGATGAATTGAAAAGGAAAACATGGTATATGCATACTATGGAATATTATTCAGCCTTAATAAATAATAAAATCCTGTCATACACTGCAACATGGTTTGAACCTTGAGGATATTACATATGAAATAAGCCATTCACAAAAATACCATGTAGTTCTACTTATGTGAGGTATGTAATCAAACTCTTAGGAGGAAAATGGTCAGGGGATGAGGGAAGGAGAAACTGGGGAACTGTTATTCAATGGGAATAGTTTTGGGTTTGCAGGAAGAAAAATTTCTAGAGAGCCCTTGCACAACAGTATGTATATAATTAACAGTGTTCCACTGTATACTTAAAAATGGTTACAATGGCAAATTTTGTTATGTGTTCTTTTGGCCACAATAGGAAAGTCATGTCATTCCTTCACTAATTGCTTCTTTATTTTACCTCAGTCATACAGTGATTGATAGTGTGATAATGTAGGTTAGTGACATCAAAGTGTAGCCAAATCCAAGCATTATGAAGAGGGTGGGCAAATTAGATGATTACATGATTATTATCATGAATCTTGCTGGTAGCAAAAAGAATTATGAGGTTCTTGGTCATTTATGCTTTAATAGGTAAGCATAGTTTTTTTTTTTTTACTTTATTTAAGCTTTATTTAAACATATGATGTAACCCCACCACCCTCACCCAACCCCTCTTCCCCCCACCCCCCTCAGTTTGTTTTATGACATTAAGAGTCTCTTTTGGTTTTTCTCCCTCCCGATCCCATC
>ML096374.1:0-10069 GCA_003697995.1 Taxidea taxus jeffersonii | reverse complement strand
TTAAACATCTTGTACATGTATTGACTAACTCCTTAGGAGAAATTCTTAGAAGAATTGGTGAATCAATGGTGAATAAACATTAAGATTTTGATGGATACAAGGGAGAATTATCTAAAGTTTATACCAGTGTGGAGGACAGGTAGGAAGGTCTGAGGCCTTCTGTCAGATGTAAATAAGGCTAGCTATTTTCCCTCACCTTCACTAGATAATGTCCTTATTGCCACTTGAAAAATCTTTGCCAGTCTGAAAGGTTTAAAAAAATGATTCTTCATTCTTTCTTTTTTGAATTTTTTTAAAGATTTTATTTATTTATTTGACAGAGACACAGTGAGAGGGGCAACAGAAGGAGGGAGAGTGGGAGTGGGAGAAGCAAGCTTCCTGCTGAGCAGGGAGCCCCATGTGGGGCTCAATCCCAGGATCCTGGGATGGTGACCAGAGCTGAAGGCAGCCGCTTATGGACTGAGCCACCCAAGTGCCCCTCTTTTTTGAATTTTTTAAAAAATTTTAGTGAATATTCCAAATGTGTTAATTCTGTAATTTGCCTGTTCATATATTTTGCCCATTTAGATTGGGGTGTTCAATTTTTAATTGATTTTCAAGGTATATTTATATATAAAATACTAACAAGTATGCCAATATTTAACAAATTTATATATTAATCCCCCCGTAATTTCCTTGCTGAAGGTAGACTTTCTCTAAGAAGCTCTTACTTCCCTTGAGCAGACTTCATTTGGACCATCCTCACCAAATTTTTTTATTGAAATATAGTTGACACACAATATTACATTAGTTTTAGGTGTACAACATATTAATTTGACAAGTTAATACATTATGCTATGCTCACCACAAGTTTAGCTACCATCTGTCACCATATAACACCATTACTGTATCATTGACTATATTCCCTATGCTGTGCCTTTGATTCCCATGACTTACTCATTCCACAGCTGGAAGTCTGTATCTCCCATTTGTCTTCAACCATTTTCCCCATCTGCTCTCTCCCTTCCCTTCTGGCAACCATCAGTTCATTCTCTGCATTTACGGATCTATTTCTCTTTTTGTTTGTTTTGTTTTTTAGATTCCACATATATGTGGAATCCTACAGTGTTTTGCATTCTCTGTCTGACTTATTTCACTTAGCCTAATGCCCTCTGGGTCCATTCCTGTCGTCACAAATGGTAAGATCTCATTCTTTTTATAGTCAAGTAATATTCCGTTGTATATACAGTACATATTTTTTATCCATTCTTTTATCAGTGGACACTTGTGTTGCTTCCATGTCTCAGTTATTGTAAATAATGCTGCAATAGCATAGGGTTGCCTATATCTTTTCTAATTAGTGTTTTCATTTTCTTTTTTTTATATATATATATTTTTAATTTTTATTTATTTGTTATAGAGAGAGAGAGCAAGCACAGGCAGACAGAGAGGCAGGCAGAGGCAGAGGCAGAGGGAGAAGCAGGCTCCCTGCCGAGCAAGGAGCCCGATGTGGGACTCGATCCCAGGACGCTGGGATCATGACCTGAGCTGAAGGCAGCCGCTTAACCAACTGAGCCACCCAGGCATCCCGTGTTTTCATTTTCTTTAGGTAAACACCCAGAAGTAGGATACTGGAACATTTTTAATTTTTTGAGGAAACTCCATACTGACAAACCTCCACAGTGGCTGCACCAGTTTACATTCCCAAAAATATTTCCAGAAGGATTTCTTTTTCTCCACATCCTCACCAACACTTATTTCTTGTCTTTTTTATTCTAGCCATTCTGACAGGTCTAAAGTGGTATCTCATTGTGGTTTTGATTTATATTTCCCTGACAATTAGTGATATTGAGTATATTTTCATGTATCTCTTTGCAATTTTATATCTTCTTTGGGAAAATGCCTATTTAGGTCATCTGCCCATTTTTATTTGGGGTTGGTTTTTGTGGGTTTAGTTTTGTTTTGGTGTTGAGTTATATAAGTAAGACTTTTATATATTTTGGTTATTAACCCCTTATTGGATATATTAGTTGAAATATCTTCTCCCATTCAGTAGGTTACCTTTTTGTTTTCTTGACGGTTTCCTTCACTGCAAAAAAGCTTTTTATCTTGTGTAGTCCTGATAGTTTATTTTTGCTTTTGTTTCCCTTGCCTTGGGAGACATATGTAGAAAAATGTTGCTAAGGCCAATATCAAAGAAATTACTGCCTAAGTTTTATTCTAGGAGTTGTTTTTTTTTTTTTCTTTTTAAGATGAAATCAAAGAGGGAGACAAGCTGTAAGAGATTCTTTTTTTAAGATTTTATTTATTTATTTGATAGACAGAGATCACAGCTAGGCAGAGAGGCAGGCAGAGAGAGAGGAAGGGAAGCAGGCTCCCTGCTGAGCAGAGAGCCCGATGCAGGGCTCGATCCCAGGACCTGAGCTGAAGGCAGAGGCTTTAACCCACTGAGCCACCCAGGCGCCCCTATTCTAGGAGTTTTATGGTTTCAAGTTTCATGTGTAGATGTTTAATTCACTTGAATTTATTTTTGTGTGTGGTATAAGAAAGTGCTTCAGTTTCATTCTTTTGTATATAGCTGTTTAGTTTACTCAGCAGCATTTATTGAAGAGGCTATCTTTTTTGCTTCTTGTCTCATTTATTGTATATTAAGTGACCATATAATCATGGGTTTATTTTCAGGGTTTTATTCTGTGCAATGATCTATGTGTCTATTTTTGTGCCAGTAACATACTGTTTTGATTACTACAGCTTTATAATCTGAAATTGTGATACTTCTAGCTTTGTCCTTCTTTCTTAAGATTGCTTTGGTATTCATGGTCTTCTGTGGTTCCATACAAATTTTGGTATTATTTGTTCTAGTTCTGTGAAATATGCTATTGGTATTTTGATTGGGATTGTATTACATCTGTAGATTGCTTTGGATATGGATATTTTAACAATATTAATTCTTCCAGTCCATGAGCATGGTACATCTTTCCACCTGTGTATGTTATCTTCAGTTTCTTTCACCAGTGTTTTATAGTTTTCAGAGTACAAGCCCCTTAGTTTTTTGGCTAAGTTTATTCCCAAGTATTTCATTATTTTTGGTGTAACTGTAAATGGAATTATTTTCTTAATTTCTCTTTCTGCTACTGTGTTATTAGGGCACAGAAATGCAATTAATTTCTGTGTATTAATTTTGTATCCTGCAACTTTACTGAAGTCATTTATTACTTTTAATAGGTTTTATGTGGAGTTTTTAGGATTTTTTTTAAAGATTTTATTTATCCATCCTCTCAAATAGGCAGAGAGGCAGGCAGAGAGGGAGAGAGAGGGGAGCAGGCTCCCCGCTGAGCAGAGAGCCTGACACGGGGCTCGATCCCAGGACCCTGAGATCATGACCTGAGCTGAAGGCAGAGGCCTTAACCCACTGAGCCACCCAGGCATCCCTAGGATTTTTTATGTATAGTATCATGTCATCTGCAAATACTTAGAGTTTAACTTTCTTCTTACTAATATGGTTGCCTTTTTTTTTTTTTTTTTTTCTGATCTGCTTGCCATAGCTAGGACTTCCAGTACTATAATGAATAAAGGTGGTGAGAGTGGACATCCTTGTCTTGTTCCTAATATTAGAGGAAAAGCTCAGTTTTCACCATTGAATATGATGCTGTGGGTTTCAAATATGACTTTATTATGTTGAAATATGTTCCCTCTAACTCCACTATGTTGAGAGTTTTTATCATTAATGGATGTTGAATATTCTGAAATGTTTTTTCTTCATCTATTTAGATGACCATATGGTTTTTACCCTTTGTTTTGTTAATATGGTATATCACAATGATTTGCAAATATTTAATCACCCTTGCATCCCTGGAATAAATCCCATTTGATCGTGGAGAATGATCCTTTTAATGTATTGTTAGATGCGGTTTGCTAATATTTTGTTGAGGCTTTTTAATCTATGTTTATCAGGGATATTGCCTTGTAGATTTTGTGTGTGTGGTGTTTTTGTCTGGTTTTTGTATTGAAATAATACTGGTCTTAAATAATGTATTTAGAAGATTTCCTTCCTCTTCTATTTTTTGGAGTAATTTGAGGAGAATAACTTAACTCTTCTTTAAATGTTTGGTGAAATCCACCTGTCAATCCATCTAGCCCTGGACTTTTGTTTGTTGGTAGTTTTTTGATTACCATTCAATTTTGTTATTAGTAATTAGTCTGTTCAGATTTTCTAGTTCTTTTTGTTTCAGTTTTAGGAGATTGTATATTTCTGGAAACTCATCCATTTCTTCTAGTTTGTCCAATTTGTTGGCATAGGCCATCCTCACCAATTTAATAGCCATTTCAATATATGCCTAAATTTCTTCTGGAATCCTTGCTGGATAGCTATTTGGTAGGGTATGTCAATAAAATATGTACATAATAAAGTTACATTTATTTGAGATGAAAATTACAATATAGTTTGTGGTCTAATGGAAAAGTAAACATTGAAAATAAGCAGAGTGTGAGAGATAGGGTAACAGCAATATCAATTTAGAAGGCTGGCACACATATACATAGATTTATTAACCTAAGGCAGGAAGTTCAGACAATCCTTGGGGAGATTTTCAAAAAGAAAAAAAACATACAAACTGCCTGTATCCCTCCCATTCTAACACTCCTTTGATTGCATCTGAGCTTCCTACCCACCCACATATTACAGTAGTTCTTAAAATGGCTACACATTGAGATGATCTGGGAAACTTTAAAAACTACTCATTCCTGAGCCTTACACCAGAAGTTCTGAAGTAATTTGTTTGTGATTGGGCTGTTTTTAAAGCTCCCCAGGTGGTTCTAATATTCAACCAGGGACTAAGCACTGTACCTGGCTTTGGGAGTAATTTAAGCCTAGACTGAAGAATTAAAATGACTTCTGGTGCAGAGCACCCTGACTTTGCTGGTTCTTACCTCATTCTTCAATTCCAAAAACTGGACTTCTGCCTTTTCCTAACACAAAGTGCCCCATCTTATTCTTTCTTCCCTCCTTTGTTCCTTCCTTCCTTCCATGCTTCCTTCCTTAATGTCTTTCCTTCCTTCTTTCCTTCTTACTTTCTTATAATCCTGCCTCCTTGTGTCTATGGGTACTGCTGCTACATAATTTCTTTTCTGGATTTTCACAAATTACTTATTCTTAGATCATTTCACACACGTACTTCCTGGGACTACTCTGATACTAAACCCTAATTTGGGTTACCTCCTATTGCTTTTCACTATACTTTGTATATCATGTTCTACCCAGATAGTTATTCATTTGTTTGCAGCTATATTCTTCATCATAAGGTTTGAGCTGTCCCTAGGGGAAGTGGCGTACCCCAGACCTTAGCCAGTTCTCCTTCTCCTCCTAATGTGCAAGATAATTTTTCTCAGCTTGATGGTGTCATTTTATAAGTTTTGTAGCTAACATTGTCAGAGGAGTATAGGAGAAACGTCTCAGGCCAATGGAGGTTATGAAAGGTACTTTTTAAAAGCAAATTGGGAGAGGGGGTCCCTAGATGGCTCAGGAGGTTGAGCAACAGACTCTTAATTTTGGCCCAGGATCTCAGGGTCCTGGGATCAAGCCAGGAGCTGGGTTCTGCACTCAGTGGGGAGTTTGAGAAGTGTCTCTTTCCCTTCCCCCACTCACATGCATTTTCTCTCTCTCTCTCTCTCTCAAACAAATAAATAAATCTTAAAAAAAATAATAAATTGGGGATTGACACTTCCAGAATGAGGAGTTCTGCAAATTTTCTCCCCAACAAAACAACTATATAATTAGTGAAAATTGCTTTTATTTTTTTTAAAGATTTTATTTATTTATTTGAAAGACAGAGATCACAAGTAGGCAGAGAAACAGGCAGAGGGAGAGGAAGGGAAGCAGGCTCCCCGCTGAGCAGAGAGCCCGATGTGGGGCTCGATCCCAGGACCCTGAGATCATGACCTGAGCCGAAGGCAGAGGCTTTAACCCACTGAGCCACCCAGGTGCCCCAGTGAAAATTCCTTTTAAAAATCATCTAATATCTCCTGAAATTTTCCTAAAGGCAGAACCTTTTTTAAAAATTTAATTTAATTTAATTTTTTTTCAGTGTTCCAAAATTCATTGTTTATGCACCGCACCCAGTGCTCCATGCAATATGTGCCCTCCATAATACCCACCACCAGGCTCACCCAAAGCCCACCCCCAAAACCCTCAGTTTGTTGCTCAGCTTGGTAAGCCCCAAATACTGGGGCCTTGCTTATTCCTTCCCCAGGTGCTTGAACCACTCCTAGAGAGGTTCCACATTGTCAAAGGCAAGTTGAGAAGATCAGAGGCTACCATCCCTCACTTCCAGCATAAGCACGTATTGCTGGATGTCATTCTGGGAGAATCAGGCTATTGTCCCTGCTCCCAGCTCCTGTACAGTGATTCAGAGAGTCTGTTCCTGAGAAGGGACAGGCCAGAAGGACAAAGAGCGCCACAACTCTGCCTGAGGGGACTGAGTTTATCTGGAACAAAATGTAGAAATTCCATGCTTAAGGGTATTGTCCAAAACAAAGATTTTTGTGGAGAGCAATTGAGAGGATGCTATTAGTCCCATGACACTGGTATTAACAAGAAAACACAGTAGCTATAAATAATCGCACAAAAAGGGGTGGGGCATGAAGCTATATAGTAGTAATGACAGTACATTTCCATTTTAACTAGAATCAGTTTAGTAAAAATCTGAAGTAGATTTTAAGAATTATATTGTAATCTGTAGAATAACCACTAAGAAAATAACTCAAAAAATATAATTTAAAAAAATCATTAAACGAATTAAAATGTTACATTATAAAAATATCAGCTTAGTATAAAAGATAACAATAAAGAGAAAGATAGGAATAGAAAAACATGGGAAATTTAGAAAAAGAAAGCACAATGGTAGATGTGAATCTAAACATATTTCACACAAAATATAAGCATACAGATCATTAATGTGAATGAGTCTATAGGACATTCTACCTAACAACAGAATTTTTCTTCCTTAAGTGCACTTGGAACATTTTCTAGGATAGACCATATGGTATGGTAGGCCATGAAATAAGGCTCAATAAACTTAAAAGGATTGAAATCATATGAAGTATATTCTCCAACCAAAATGGAATGAAACTAGAAATTAGGAATCAATAGCAAGGATATTTGGGAAATTCACAAATATGTGGAAACTAAACAACACACTCCTAAATAACCAATGGGTTGAGAGAGAAATCACAAGGGTAATTAGAAAATACTTTGAGAACAATGAAAATGTAACTATGAATAAGGATATGCCAACAAATTAGGTAGCTTAGATGAAAGGAAAAGACACAAACTACTGAAACTGTCTTAAATAGAAGCTGAAAATCTGAATAGAGCTATAAGAAGAGATTGCATTAGTTATCAAAAAACTTGCCACAGAAAAAAAGTTCAGAACCAGATAACTTTTCTGGGAAGTACTACCAAACATTTATAGAAGAATTAATGCCAATACCACATATACACTTCCAAAAAAATGAGGGAATATATCCCAAATAATTCTATGAAGCCAGTTTTAGCCTAATACCAAACACAGATGAAGATACTACACAAAAAAGAAACTGCTTATCAATATTCTTTATGGATGTAATCACTAAAGTCCTCAACAAAATACCAACAAACCAAATCCAGTGACATATAAAAGTAATTACACCCCATAACTAAGTGGGATTTATCTTAGATATGGTTGGTTTAACACCTGAATATCAATTAGTGTAATACATGATAGCAATAGAATGAAGGACAAATATCAGTCATCTCAATAGATGCAGAAAAGCCACTTTACAAAACCAGCATCTTTCAGTGATAAAGTTGGAATAGAAGGGAATATCCTCTACCTGATAAAGGGCTTCCACAAAAACCCTACAGCTAGCATCACACTAAGATTTGGAAAAAGATAAGGATGTCCACTCTTGCCACTTACATTGCACATTGTACTGGAGGTTCCATATAAAGCAATTAGGCAAGAAAAAGAAATAAAATATGTCCAGATTGGACAGGAAGAAGTAAAACTATCTCTATTTGCAAATCACATAATCTTAAGTGCAGAAAATCCAAAGCAATCCATTAATAAACTATGAGAATTAATGAGTTTAATAGGTACATTCTTCCAGTAATAATTCCCTGACGTGAACAGAGTGTCCAATAATTTAATTCAGTACTGATCCTAACTACCCAGAGTTAGTACAAACCCCACAAGTAAACAGCTCACTCCCCCAGGACTTCCCTCACTATGGACACCAGCCCTACATGGGGGCTTCAGACGGGGTTACCATGACCCCCCACTTAGGTTTCCTAATTTCTAAAACAACTCACATAACTCAGGAAAGCAGTATACTTATAATTATACTTTTCTTATAAAGGGTATAACTTAGGAACAGACAAATGGAAAATACTCATTAGACAAAATATGGAAGTGGGACAAAGAACTTTCATGCTTTCTCCAGGAGGATGACCTGCCCAGCACATCAATGTTTTTATGAATCTAGAATCTTCCCAGATCTCATTATTCAAGAATTTTTATTGAGGTTTAATTATGTAGGCATGATTGATTAAATCATAGTCCACATGATTGAACTCAATGACCAACCCCCCTCCTTTCTCCAGAGATTGGGGGTGGGGCTGAAAGTTCCAATCATATAATTATGTGTGTGGCCATCTCCTTCCTTGAAACTATCTGAGGACCCACCATGAATCATCTTGTTATCATACTTTCAGTTATTATTATGAATAACAAAAGACACTCCTATCACTCAGGAAATTCTAAGAGTTTTTGAGCTCTGTACCAGGAACCAGGAACAAAGACCAAATACATAACATGTATTTTTATTATATCCACATAAGTAATCCATTAAAAGATCATTAGAATTAAATAAGTTTGGTAGAGTTGCAGAATATAAGATTTGTATTAAAAAATTAATTTCTGTATAGTAGAAATAAATAATCTGAAAATGAAATTAAAAAAACAGTTTCACTTACAATAACATCAATAACAATAAAATAGATAATTTTAAAAAATTAAGTGCAAGCCTTGTACACTGGAAAATGCAAAACCTTATTGAAAGAAATTAAAGAAAGTCTAGAATAAATATAGACATTTCATTTTCCTGGATCATAAAACTTATTGTTAAAGAGGCAGTACTCTCAAAATTATCCACAGATTCAGTGAGATCTCTGTCAAAAGCCCAATTAGATTTTGTGCAGAAACTGATAGTGTGATCCTAAAATTCATATGGAAATCCAAGAAACCCATAACAGCCAAAGCAATCTTAAGAAAGAAGAATAAGAATAGAGGACATACTACAAAGCTACAGTAATCAAGACAATATGCATAAAAATACAAATATAGAGCATTGCAATAGAAATGGGAGGCCAGAAATTAATCTTTACATTGTGGTTAATTCATTTTTTATAAGAATGTCAAGACAATTAAATGGGGGAAAGAATTGCTTTTTCATCAAATGCACTGGCACTACTAGATATCACAAGTAAAAGAAAGAGGTTGGACTCCTACCTCACACCATATATGAAAATTAACTCAGAATGAAAATTAAAATTAAATACTAAGACTATAAAACACTTAGAACAAAACACAGGAAAAATCTTAGGACCCTTGGATTTATATGTAGATTTCTTATAAATGACTCCAAAAGCACAAGCAACAAAAGATAAACTGAATTTCATTGAAATTAAAATTTTTTCTACATGAATGGATACTATCAAGAGAGTGAAAAGACCTACAGAATAGGAGAAATCTTTGCAAATCATATGCCTAATAAATCTTTGCAAATCATATACCAGTCTTATATCCAGAATTTATGAAGTACTCCTAAAACTCAATGATAAGAAGATAAATAATCCAGTTTTTTAAATGAACAAAGGATTTGAGCAGACATTTCTCCAAAGAAGATACACAAATGGCAAATAAGCACATAGAAAGATGTTCAATATTACTAGTCATAGAAAAATGAAAATCAAAACTGCAATTAAATATCCTTTTAGACCTATGAGTATGGTTGAATTGTGCCCCCCTAAAATTCTATGTTGAAGTCCTAACCC
>RCUC01087904.1:0-26446 GCA_003697995.1 Taxidea taxus jeffersonii | reverse complement strand
ATGTGTATTTTTTTTCAAGTCTGTTATGCAGAGTACTGTTAAAAAAGTATATGAAAATACCTAACCGTGCACCTAATAAGCAGTGGGTATTCCATAAATGTTACTTTGCTTTTCCCATATTTCTTCCCCTTTATACACATTTTGAACCACTTAAAGATTTAACAAGCTCTTTTAAAAATGCTTGCAAATGCAGAGTATTATTTCTAGAAACTTAGCAAGTTCTTTGTCACACATCTTCTCTGTGCTCAAATCCCATAGTAAGATAGTATATACTTCCATTTAAGAGCATGATGAGGTAAGAATAATAAATAGATAAAAGTAAAGTTTTCTGTTTAGCCTCTCCTCCTAGATTTCTTACTGTATCCCTCTTGCACTAAATGCTGAATTTTTTTTTTTTTTAAACTGTGATTGCTTTTTTCTGGCTTACATCTTCCTATCAGTCAGAAGTCTAAATATCTTCCTTGAGAAATACCACAAAGTATCTAGATACTTTTTTTTTTTTGCTTTTTGTTTAAATCTTTTTTTTTTAAGATTTTTATTTATTTTTTTAGAGAGAGAGAGAGCAAGCTCAGACAGACAGAGTGGTAGGCAGAGACAGAGGGAGAAGCAGGCTCCCTGCCGAGCAAGGAGCCGATGTGGGACTTGATCCCAGGATGCTGGGATCATGACCCGAACCGAAGGCAGCTGCTTAATCTTTTACAGATAATCTATAACCTAAAACATTCTTCTCCTTAAATCTAAATAGGAGATAATTTTACTAAAGGACTTAGAGATTTGGTTCTCCAACAAAGAGATGTACTGACCATGGAGCCTGTTGTATGCCCCTGCCTAGCAGGAAACTAAATTTGCAGACCCACCCAAATGTATAGCCTCCAGTCCTGCTAACCAGGAAGCCTGTCCAGAGAATCTGGGCAGCTGCAGAGCCCATCCTATAGCCACACTTAGGCAGGGAGCCAAGTGAGCAGCACTATTAAAATGTTAAGTATAGCCTCTGTCCCCTCATAACCAGGAAACTCAACAGTGACACTGGACAGCTTCAGAATCCAGCTTACAGTATGGCTCAGCTACAGAGTTTAGCCTCCAGCCTTGCCAGATCACTGATAAAGCCTATGGCCTAGCCTGAGTGGATAGCACGGCCTCACCCCGTGCAAAGCATTGCCTTTAGCTCCACCCAAGAAGGAGCTCAGCCAGCCACCACACCCAACCATAGAGCCCAGTCTCTTTGCTTCATTCAATTGAAGGATAGAGCTGGCAGTCCCTCCCAACCAAAGATCCCACCCAGAGACATTGCCCCACAGCAGAGCACAGCCTACAGCCCTGCCCAATTTGGGAACACAGTCTGCATCTCCTCCTGCTTGCAGAACACAGACTGAGATCTTGTCTGACCAAGAAGCCCTGCCTGAACTGCTGCAGGAACACCCAGCTAGCAGCACCATCTGGTCAGGGAACCCAGCTACCACCATACTCAACAGTGAAAAGCTAAAAGCTTTCCTCTAATATCAGAAAAAAGACAAAGATGCTTTCTCTCAGCACTTCTATTCAACACAGTATTACCTAGAGAGAATTAAACAAGAAAAAGAAATAAAAGTCATCAGAAACAGAAAGGGAGAAGTAAAACTATCTCCGTTTGCAGGTGACATGATTTTATGTATAAGAAATGACAAAGGTTCAACCTAAAAGACTATTAGTACTAATAAATGCATTCAATAAACTTGGCAGGATTCAAAATCAACATGCAAAAATCAGTTGTGCTTCTATACACTAACAACAAATTATCTGAAAAAGAAATTAAGAAAACCATACCATTTACAACAGCTTCAAAAAGAATAAAATGTCTAGGAGTAAATTTAACTGAAAAAGTAAAAGATTTGTACACTGAAAACTTTAAGACATTAATAAAAGGAATTGAAAAGATGTAATAAATGGATAGATATTCCATGTTCATGGATTGGGAAATTTAGTATTGTTAAAATGTCCATACTACTCAAAGCCATCTATAGATTTCATGCAACTTCTACTAAGATCCCAATGGCATTTTTTTACAGAAATAGAGAAAAATTCTAAAATTTGCATGAAACCAGAAATGGCCCTAACTACCAAAGAAATCCTAAAATCATCAAACAAAGCTAGAGGCACCACACTTCTTAATTTCAAACTATACTACAAAGCTATAGCAATCAAAACTGTGGTACTGGCTTAAAAACAAACACTAAGACCACTGGAAGAGAATCAAGAGTCCAGAAATAAACCCATGCATATATGGTCAACTAAGATATGGGAGCCAAGAATACTCAATGAAGAAAAGACAGTCTCTTCAATAAATGGTGTTGAGAAACATGGGTATTTTATGTACAAAACAAGGAAACAGACAATGGTTTTATGGTTATGACACCAAAAGACAAGCAACAAGAACAAAAATAAATAGGCGGAATTATATCAAACTAAAAAGCTTCTGCACAGCAAAATAAATAATCAGGAGAATTAAAATGCACCCTACAAAATGGGAGAAAATACTTGCAAACCACATATATGATAAGGGGTTAACATGCCAAAATATAAGGAACCCATATGAGTCAATAGCAAATAAATAAACAATCCAAATAAAAATGTCCAAGGGACCTGAATAGACATTTTACCAAAGATGATGATCATCCAAATAAAAATGTCCAAGGGACCTGAATAGACATTTTACCAAAGATGACAATGGGTACTTGCAAAGATCCTCAACATCACTAATCAAGAAGGACGCAATGAGGTAACCTCATATCTGTTCAAAAACTATTATTAAAAATAAGAGAGATCACAAGTGTTGGTGAGACATGGAGAAGAGGGAACCCTTGCACACACTTGGCGAGAATATAAGTTGGTGCAGCCACTATAGAAAACACTACAGAGTTTCCTTAAAAAATTAAAAATTGAACTGTCAATTTGTTGATATGAATCAACAAATTCTACTTCTAGGTATATACCTGAAAGAAATGAAGTTGGTATCTGTAAGAGGTACCTGCCCTACCATGTTCATTGCAGCATTATCTACAACAGTCAAGACAATAGTCAAGACATAGAAGCAACACAGACACACACACACACACACACACACACACACACACACACACAATGGAAGTTTATTCAGCCATAAAAAAAAGAAGGAAATCCTGTTATTTGTAACAACATGAATGAAACTTGAGGGCATTATGCTAAGTGAAATAAATCAGACAGAGAAGGGGAAACACTGAATGGTCTGACATGTATGTGGAACCAAACCCCCCAGGAAAACAAAACAAAACAAAATAAAATCCTGAACTCATAGAAACAGAGTAAATTAGTGGTGGCCAGGGGAGGAGTGGAGGGAATGGGTGGAGATAAAGGATACAAACCTACAGATGTTAGATAAATAAATCCTGGGAATGTAATGTACCGTATGGTGACTGTACTTAACAATACTGTATTATATATTTGCAAGTTACTAAAAGAGTAAATCTTAAAAGTTCTCAACATATACAAAGAATATTGTAACTATGTAGGGTGATGGATGTGTTAACTAACCTTACTGCTGTATCTCACAAAACCCACACATAGAAAACCATGATTTTCTACACCTTAAACTTACATGTTACATATCTTCTATGTCTCAGAAGAGCTGGACAAAAGTAAGAGAGTAAAAGAATAAAACTACCCCCTATTGCCTGTAAATTGTTTGGATATTATTATCTGAGGCCATAATGTAAGGGTTCTCTGAGACTAGGAGGGCATGAGCCTGAGAACAAGTGTCAAGAGGTTTAGGATGGCAGAGTGAAAAGATAGGGAAAATGTGTCCTCACTGATATACTTCAATGATACCAATTAGTTAGTGAAATTAACTAACCTTAAAAACTCACTCGAGGGGGCACCTGGGTGGCTCAGTGGGTTAAAGCCTCTGCCTTCCGTTCAGGTCATGATCTCAGGGTCCTGGGATCGAGCCCCACATCGGGCTCTCTGCTCAGTGGGGAGCCTGCTTCCCCCTCTCTCTGCCTGCCTCTCTGCCTACTTGTGATCTCTGTCTGTCAAATAAATAAATAAATAAAATTAAAAAAAAAAAAACTCACTTGAGGACTTACTATGTAAGAGAAAGTAATAAGAGAAAACATATATATTACTGATACAAATGCTAAGAATTATGCAGATATATAAAGGATTGGAAAAGGATATATGCTCTGTTTGTACCCCATCGACAATGAGCTCTGGAGACTTTTGAATTACCTACCAGCAAATGGTGAAGGCTTGGGTAATAACCAATTACTGAGTGAAATCCCAAGCTATTAATTATATGCCAGAGAGGACATCACTTACTGATTGATTACATTCTAGACTGGAAACTGTTCTCACCATTTTCCTTTTGGGTCTCTGCCACCATACTATTATCACTGCACCTGCATCTTTGTTGTCCCTTGCACAAATATTCCATGATACCGTCATCATTTTTAATTATTCTGTGATTATGGGAACATGCTGGATAATTTCCAAGGCCAGAGAGGAATGTGTTGTTTCCATTAGCCTTGTCTTGCTTAGTGCTTAAAGGCAAGATGGTGAACTCTGGACTATCCTACAGGATCCCTATCAAGCACTATTTACAAGAACTGCAAAATTCATTTATTAGGTACAGAATAAACCATTAACAAACAACTGGTCAATATGAGATTACTGAGTGAGGAAATTTAAATGCATATGGTAATAAGTCAAGACATCCTTCAATTTATACTTACTGGCAGAATATGGGGGTTGGGGGAATAAAACATAGTGATGGTAATGGCTCTTCTTGTAACAATCTCTCTGCAACTGACAGTTATACAGAAAATAGAGGTAACAGAGTATTTTTCATTAGAAGTCGATAGACTCTGCAAGGCTGTCAAATGTTAACTAGCTTACCTTCTGCTCTTTGCAAAAAGGTTAATGGATACAGCACATTTTCCAATGTGACTCTGAGAAACAAAGAATTACAAATAGTATGTGGTGGTATTTGTTTTTCTTCTTCTTTTTTAGCCTATCCTATGTAAAATCAAGAGGTTGAATGTCACATCAAGGCTTTGGGCTATCAAAATTTTATTAGTGATAGCTTGTGGGGGGTGGGGTAGGGTGATGTAGAGCTAGTTTGTCCACAAATATTGAACGAATTTATCTAGTCTGTTCACAAATATTTTATAACTATGTATTATAAATTTGTATTATTTATACCAAAACTTATGACTGACCTATGTGTCCATATTTAAGGTAACATGGTTGACGAGCAGCTTTTAATCACTCCTGGTAAGAAAGAGCACATTATCAACTCTATCCCCCTCTTCTGCCCAGAAAGTGAAATTTGAACTGTGCTTCAGACTGACCAGTCCCTTGATTTTCCTCATAATTTGACTACATACATATGTATTCCTAAACATGATTAGGTTGAGTCTTGTGTATTCTGGGATATTTTATTCATGGAATCATACTGTATATACTCTTGCGTGCCTTGCTTTATTTACTCAGCATTCTGCTTTGGAGAATTATTCTGATGGATGTTTCACTCAGTTATTCTGTCTCTAGGAACTTGTTGCTAGACACATTGCTGCTTTAAACCTTCTGGTGCGTGTTTCCCAGCACACTGGGGAGTTTCACTGGGGTGTGTCTGTAGGAAAGAAACTACTGGATCGCAATAGTTGTGTGAATTCATAGTTGCAATAACAAGGAACAAAAGCTTTGGAGCTAGGATCTCCAATCTTTTTAAAATTTTGCCAGGCTGGTGAATGTTAGATGATCCATACTGTCATTTCTATTTGCTTTAAATAACTGATGAATTGAGCACATTTCTCACAAGTTTATTTTCCATCTTTGTTTCCTAGATTGGGGCTATTTTTACTGAAACTTATTTTGTCTTTGCATTATTTGGGGTCATTCTTTACTTATTTCGGACACAAACACATTGTTGGTTAACTGTGGGAAATGACTCCTGTATGGCCATGGTTTGTGTTTTCACTATTTTTATGGTGCATATTGATAAACAGATAATTTCAGTGCACTCAGATGTAGTAGCTTTTTCCTTTATGCTTTATGCACTTTTTGTATTTTTAATGAAATAATTGCCCATCTCAGTTTTATAAAGATTTGTCCTATATTTTCTCCTTAGGTTATTTTAGATTTCATCTTACACAATTGATTGTTTTCATATGTTAATGGATAAACAATTCCCTTCTACCATTTCCTAAATAATATATTTTCCTCATTAAACTCTAATGCCACATTTGTAATAGATCAAGTTTCCATATTTATACGTGTCTGAGTTTCCTTTTTTGTTCTATTGGTCTATTTTTCTATCTCTGCTTCAATATTATTCTGATTTAAATATTGTTACTTTCAGTGCGTCACCTGATAGAAAAATATCTCCAAACCCTTTTATTCTTGAGAAGACTTTTAAATATTTTTTTGATTTTTTTTTTTAAAGACACACAGAGTGGGGTTGAGCAGTGCAAAGGGAGAGGGAGAATCTTAAGCAGTCTCCAGGCCCAGCACCAAGCCCGACACAGGGCTCCATCTCACGACTCTGAGATTTGAGTTTTTATTGGCATTTTTGACAAAAGTGATAAAACTATCTTGTTAATTCTCATAATTTTAGACTGTAGGTCAGGAGTTCACTTTTTTTTTTTCTGTAAAGGGCTGGGTAGTAAACGTTTTAGACTCTAAGGGTCATAGGGTCTCTAACAATTATTCAGCTGTGCCATTGTAGCATGAAAGCAGCCATAGACAGTACATAAATGAATAAGCACAGCATGGCTGTGACCCAACAAAACTTCATTTACAAAGACAGGTAGCAAGCCAGTTTTGGCCTGTGGGCCATTGTTTGCTGATCTCTGTTCTAGGCTATCACATCAACGGCCAATAACAGTCTTCTTTCTTTTAAAAAGAATCTTGATTTCTGGTATTCATTTTTATGTTCTAATTACTCTGGCTAGGAAGCCCAGAATGATCTTTAATAGAAGGGTTGAAAGTGGGCCCCAATTGTTGTTCCTGATTTTAAAGAGGATGATTCTAATAGTTCATTGGTATTATTTGTTGTAGGTCTACAAAGATTCATTGGCTTATGGAAGTTTTCCTCTATTCCTAGTCTATGAGCAATTTTATCATGATACAGTTTTTGTCAATTCTTTAGATCGATCTTCCACTTTACCCAACATGTCCAAATCTTAATATTTGATTGTTTTCATCCACATCACAAAAAGAATATGATAATAAATTGCTTCAAACCCCCATGAGAGCCAGCTTATGGAAAAAATTATCAGGGAAAACTTTCTTTTCCAGTATCAATGTCCAGAGCAATATAGACAAATATTTTTATTAAAAATGTGTTATTGCAATTATTAATAATTTAAACATTTCCTTCAGTAAGGTGTGGTTATTTTCCTAGATTCCCCTTTCATTGAGTATTAGAGGTTGGAGGTCCTGGCTTTGCACAGGCTTTGTAAAGGCTCTAGGTTGAACACATAGCCCCCCACAGGCAATGCTATGGACAATATGACATAAGCAAATTTCCTGGGCACATATATATCCCAGTGCTCATGTATCAGGACACATGATTTTCTGATACCTTCTGTTTCCTAAGAATTTCGCTTATATTCTAGTCAGTTCAGTTATGCGTATTAAATATTTTACATATGTTTGTATTATGTATTGTAAGCTATAAACAAAATTTAGTTAAATATTGTTAAATATTTAAATTAATAATATTTATAGTTAAACTATTAAAATAGTTAAATATTAAATAGTTAAAATATTGTTATCTCTGAGTATTTTTAATTCAAGTATAATTAACAATAGCTTCAGATGTACAAATAATGATTCAACAGTTCTATACATTTCTCAGTGCTCATCAAGATAAGTATACTCTCAATCTCCTTTATCTATCACCCCCATTTTCCACTTACCTCCCCTCTGGCAACCATCATGCTTTTCCTCTGACTTTCTCCCTCTCATTCTCTCTCTTGCTCTCTCTCTCATTCTGTCCCTCTCAAATATATAAATAAAACCTTTAAAAAAAAGTGTTTTTTTTGTTTGTCTCTCTTTTTTCCTTTGTTTGCTCATTTATTTTGTTTCTTAAATTCTAATTTGAATTAATTTGTATGGTATTTCTTACAAATGGCAAGATTTCATTTTTTATGCCTGAGTAATATTCCATAGTTTATATATAACACATCTTCTTTATCCATTCATCTATCAATGGACACGAGTTATTTTCGTATGTTGGCTATTGTAAATAATACAATAAACAGGGGTACACACATCTTTTCAAGTTTTTTTCCTTTGGGTAAATACCCAGTAGTGGAATTATTGGATCATAGAGTAATTCTATTTTTTTAATTTAATTTAATTTTTTCCCAGTGTTCCAAAATTCATTCTTTATGCACCACAACCAGTGCTCCATGCAATACATGCCCTCCACAATACCCACCACCAAGCTCACCCAACCCCTCACCCCTCCCTCCCCTCCAAAACCCTCAGTGTGTTTCTCAGAGTTTGCAGTCTCTCATGGTTTGACTCCCCCTCCAATTTCCCCCAACTCACTTCTCTCCATCTCCCAATGTCCTCAGTGTTATTCCTTATGCTCCACAAGTAAGTGAAACCATATGATAATTGACTCTCTCTGCTTGTCTTATTTCACTCAGCATAATCTCTTCCAGTCCTTTCCATGTTGATACAAAAATTGGGTATTCATCCTTTCTGATGGAGGCATAATACTCCATTGTATATATGGACCACATCTTTTTTATCCATTTGTCCGTTGAAGAGCATCTTGATTCTTTCCACAGTTTGGCAACTGTGGCCATTGCTGCTATGAACATTGGTGTACAGATGGCCCTTTTGTTGACTACATCTGTATGTTTGGGGTAAATACCCAATAGTGCAATTGCAGGGTCATAGGGAAGCTCTATTTTTAATTTCTTAAGGAATCTCCACACTGTTTTCCAAAGTGGCTACACCAATTTGCATTCCCACCAACAGTGTAAGAGGGTTCCCCTTTCTCCACATCCTCTCCAGCACTTGTTGTTTACTATCTTGCTAATTTTAGCCATTCTGACTGGTACAAGGTGGTATCTCAATGTGGTTTTGATTTGAATCTCCCTGATGGCTGATGATGATGAATATTTTTCATGTGTCTGTTAGCCATTTGTATGTCTTCCTTGGAGAACGGTCTGTTCATGTCTTCTGCCCAATTTTTGCTGTGATAATCTGTTTTGTGTGTGTTGAGTTTGAGGAGTTCTTTATAGATCTTGGATATCAGCCCTTTATCTGTAGTGTCATTTGCGAATATCTTCTCCCATTCCATGGGTTGCCTCTTTGTTTTGTTGACTGTTTCCTTTGCTGTGCAGAAACTTGACCTTAATGAAGTCCCAAAAGTTCATTTTCACTTTTGTTTCCTTTGCCTTTAGAGACATTTCTTGAAAGAAGTTGCTGTGGCCAAAGAGGTTACTGCTTATGTTCTCCTCTAGGATTTTTTTTTAAATATTTTATTTATTTATTTGACAGAGAGATCACAAGTAGGCAGAGAGAGAGGAGGAAGCAGGCTCCCAGCTGAGCAGAGAGCCTGATGTGGGACTCGATCCCAGGACCCTGAGATCATGACCTGAGCTGAAGGCAGAGGCTTTAACCCACTGAGCCACCCAGGTGCCCCTCCTCTAGGATTTTGATATAGGATTTGATAGATTCCTGCCTCACGTTGAGGTTTTTTATCCATTTCGAGTTTATCTTTGTGTATGGTATAAGATAGCCTCGTTTCATTCCTCTTTACATAGCTGTCCAATTTTCCCAGCACCATTTATTGAAGAGACTGTCTTTTTTCCACTGTATATTTTTTCCTGCTTTGTCAAAGATTATTTGACCATAGAGTTGAGGGTCCATATTTGTGCTCTCTGTCCCACTGGTCTATGTGTCTGTTTTTGTGTCAGTACCATGCTGTCTTGGTGATCACAGCTTTGTAGTAAAGCTTGAAATCAGGCAATGTGATGTCCCCAGTTTTGTTTTTCTTTTTCAACATTTCCTTAGCAATTTGGGGTCTCTTCTGGTTTCATGCAAATTTTAGGATTGTTTGTTCTGGCTCTTTGAAAAATGCTGGTGGAATTTTGATCAGATTGCATTAAAAGTATAGATTGCTCTAGACAGTATAGACATTTTAACAATGTTTATTCTTCCAATACATGAGCATGGAATGCTCTTCCACCTTTTTGTGTCTTCTTCAATTTCTTTCATGAGTGTTCTGTAGTTCCTCAAGGACAGATCCTTTACCTCTTTGGTTAGGTTTATTCCCAGGTATCTTATGGCTCTTGGAGCTATAGTAAATGGAATCGATTCTCTCATTTCCCTTTCTATATTTAATTGTTAGTGTATAAGAAAGCAACTGATTTCTGTAAATTACTTTTGTATCCTGCCACATTACTGAATTGCTGTATGAGTTTTAGTAGATACAAAGTTGGTTCAACATTTGCAAATCAAACAATGTGATAGAACAAATCAAAAAGAGAAGAGAGAAGAAACGCATGGTCCTCTCAATTGATGCAGAAAAAGCATTTGACAAGATACAGCATCCATTCCTGATTAAAACACTTCAAAGTATAGGGATAGAGGGAATATTTCCTCAACTTCATAAAATCTATCTATGAAAAACCCACAGCAAATATCATCCTCGATGGGGAAAAGCTGACAGCCTTCTCTTTGAGATCAGGAACATGACAAGGATGTCCACCCTCACCACTGTTGTTCAACATAGTACTAGAAGTCCTAGCAACAGCAATCAGACAACAAAAAGAAATAAAGGATATTCAAATTGGCAAGGAAGAACTCAAACTCTCTTCACAGATGACATGATACTTTATATGGAAAACCCAAGAGTAATTCTATTTTTAATTTTTTGAGGAACCTCCATATTGTTTTCCACAGTGGCTGTACCAATTTGCATTCCCACCCATAGTACAAGAGGGTTCTTTTTTCTCCACATCCTTGCCAAAACTTGCTATTTCCTGTGTTTTTTCTTTTAACCAGTCTGATAGGTGTGAAATAATATTGTGGTTCATTTATATTTCTCTGATGAGTAATGCTGAGCATTTTTTCATGTATCCACTGGCCATCTGTATTGAAAAAAAAATGTCTATGCAGGTCCTATGCTCATTTTTTCATTGGATTATCATTATTATTATTAATAGTGTTGAGTTCTATAAATTCTTCATATATTTTTGGATATTGACCCTTTATTGGATAGATCATTTGCAAATATCTTCTCCCATTAAGCAGGTTGTTCTTTTGTTTTGTTGGTGGTTGCCTTCACTGAGCAGAAGCTTTTTATTTTGATGTAGTTCCAATAGTTTAATTTTGCTTTTGTTTTTCTTGCTGAAGGAAACATATTTAGAAAAATGTTTCCATGGTTGATGTCAAATATATTTTTGAACTGATATTTTTAGATGTTATGAATATTTAGTTACTGTGAAAGCAAAAATCAGACAATAATCATTTTATGAGCCAAGTAAAGACCATAGATTTTAAAACTGAGTCACTTCCCTTCATGTAATTAAAAGTGGCATCAATTTGGGGTATCTAGGTGGCTCAGTTGTTAAGTATCTGCCTTCAACTCAGGACATGTTTCCAGGGTCCAGGGATCAAGCCCAGAATCAGGCTCCCTGCTCAGCAGGAAGCCTTTTATCCCTCTCCCACTCCCCCCTGCTTGTATTCACTCTCTTTCTGTCTATCTCTCTCTGTCAAATAAACAAATAAAATCTTAAAAGAAAAAAAAAAGTAGCATCACTATATCATGTAAAGAGCTAGCCATATGGTTTTAATCACTGTAGATTTATAATATATTTTGAAAACAGGACATGTGATGCATCCAGGTTAGTTCTTTCTCAAGATTATTTTGATGATTCAAGGTCTTTGTGGTTCTACATGTTTTTTAGGATTGCTTTATCCTATTTTGTAAAAAAATGCCATTGGGATTTTGGTAATGATTACATTGAATCCACAAATCACTTTGGGTAGTATGAACATTTTAGCAATATTAATTCTTCCAATCCGTGAATACAGGGTGTTTTACCATTTGTTTCTTCTGTAATTTCCATAATCAATGTTTTATAGTTTTCAGTATATGGGTCTTTCACTTTCTTGGTTAAATTATTCTTAAGTATTTTGTTCTTATTGATGCTAATAAATTCCTTTTTTTTTTTAGTTGTTTTTTTTTTTTTAAGATTTTATTTATTGGGGCACCTGGGTGACTCAGTGGGTTGGGCCTCTGCCTTCAGCTTGGGTCATGATCTCAGGGTCCTGGGATTGAGTCCTGCATTGGGCTCTCTGATTGGTGGGGGGCCTGCTTCCCCCTCTCTCTCTGCCTGCTTGTGATCTCTCTCTCTGTGTCTAATAAATAAATAAAATCTTTTTTTAAAAAAAAAAGATTTTATTTATTTATTTAAGAGAGAGAGAGTACAATAGCGGGGTGAGAGGCAGAGGCAGAAGCAGGCTCCCCGCTGAGCAAGAAACCTAAGCCCCTGAACTGAAGGCAGATGCTCAATGGACCTAGCCACCCAGGTGCCCTGATGCTAACATATTCTTAATTTTATTCTCAGATACTTTGTTTTGGTACATAGAAGCACAACTGATTTTGCATAGTGATGGTGTATCCTGTAACTTTGTTAATTTTTCTCTTTAGTTCTAACAATTTTTTTGTGGAGTCTTTAAATTTTTCTCTATATAAGATCATGTCATCTGCAAACAGCAATAACGTACTTCCTCCTTTCTAATTTGTATGCCTTTTATTTTTTTTTTTCTTACCTAAGTACTCTGGCTAGAACTTATAGTACTGTGCTAAATATAAGTGGTGAGAATGGACATCCTTGTCTTGTTCCTGATTTTAGAGGAAGAATTTTCAGTTTTTTACCATTGAGTGTCATGTTAGCTGTGGACTTTTCATATATGGTTTTTATTATATTAAGGTAAGTTCCTTCTATATTGGTTGTTGAGAATTTTTATCATGAAAAGGTATCAAATTTTATCTTGATTAGGAGGAGGGTTTCACAGCAGTATGTGCATGTCTAAAGTTACCAAATTGTATAGATTATGTTTAGTGCTCTGTAGATCAATTATGCCTCAATAAAGCTGTTTTTTAAGCTAATTAGATTCTACACAATGATTTCCGTCAATCTCTTGAATGTTTTAGATGGCTAGTCATCATAAACACTCTGAGGACAGGCCCTATGGCTGTATTTGCTCACTAGTGAATCTTTGGTGCCTAGAACAGTACCTACCATAGAGCACCTTCTCAAGAAAGATTTTCTGAATAAATTTTGAGTGATATATATGAATAAATACTGCATTTATCTTTCTCAAATACCACTTCTCCCATCTCTTTCTGTGCTATATCCAATTCATTTTCATCTTTTCAATTCTGCAGTTAGCCTATTTACTTAGATATGTATTAATCTGAAAGAATGGCATACACAACTTTTTATTCTATCATTACTGAAAAAAAGTAAATTTGTAAAAATCTTCTTCAATTATCTTTATTTCTCCTACCAGCTTTATTGATCCTGAAATTACCTTAACTGTATAAGTTTTCTTTAGCTATTGCATTTCCTCTTGGTTACCCAGCTTCATTTATATTTTAAGGAGTGCTCCATATACATTTCATCTTGTTGGGTTCCTAGAAAATATTATTTTCTTCCTACCTTTCACATCACTTTTAATACATTGATACAGTAAGTTATACTGAAATGTCAAAATTCTGTAACCAGTTTTATGATTTATTACTAATATCTTACATGACATTGAGAAAAAAATCTCCCTTTATTCCATCAAGATCCTCAACTATAAATATCCATCAAATATTAACATCTGGGTTTGGAAGTCTTTGATGAAGCATGAGCATGAAAGGATATTAAATGATCTGATTCATTAATGTTATTTAAAAGTATATGACTCTTTCTGCAGCAGCTTCAGTAAAATTAGTAACTTGCTACCTGGAAAACACAAACTTATTCCATACAGAGTGTGTCAAACTAGAGAGAATTCCAAATTTTATATTATATTCAACTTTACACAATGCCTAAAAGTTCAATGTAGAAACATGTCTAAAACCTTGCCCTGATCTTTTTCAGTAAAAATGCATTTGTATGCAAATTATACTGTACAGTGTACACCTGAAAGTGTATTACTTTGCATTTTTCCTAAGCCCCAGCAAAATAGTTAAAGGACGTCTGAAGGATGTTTGATTTGAAAACGCTTTTGAATAAGAATGTAAAATAAATTTAAAAACAATTTCTTTATGCCTGCCACAAAATTGGTATGTGGTATAAAACTGGCTCAATATTCTAAAGACATTGTTTTCACTGACCTTATTAGTGTATATGATGGTCCATGGTGTAATTGGTTCTACATGCACAAAGCAATGTGGAATGTGTATATTGTTACCAACATTTTGCATGAAGTAGCATTTTCTTACCAGGTCAGCAACGGAAAGATCAGAGGTGAGAGTGAGCAGAGAAGACTGCAAGGATCACTCAACTTGAGAAACTGAAATACATGACATAAATCTATTCTCTGCCATCCACAAGGGACATTATTTGGGATAAGCTTTTAATTGTCTCTAGAACTTGATTTCCTTACTCATAGAGTCTCAGAATATTTTAAAGTAATAAAGGTATGTTAGATAGTATAATCTAAGAGCACCAGGGTGGCTCAGTGGGTTAAGCCTCTGCCTTCAGCCCAGGTCATGATCTCAGGGTCCTGGGATCGAGTCCCATATCGAGCTCTCTGCTTGGTGGGGAGCCTGCTTCCCCCTCTCTCTCTGCCTGCCTCTCTGCCTACTTGTGATCTCTGTCTCTGTCAAATAAATTTAAAAAAATCATTTTAAAAAAAAAAGGGAGTATAATCTAACCTTTTAAGACCATCTTGCCAATCAAATATGCATTTAAATTAAATTCAGGGGCAAGTCCTCTTTCTCTAGACTAAATCTGATAAAGACCTGTCTAAACTTATTTGCATTATTCATTCTAATCTCTAGGGATTAGAGGAAGAGAGAAGTACTGAAATATTCCACATTCTCCTTGTTTCCTTGAATAAACTGTAGCAGGCCAGGAAAACAGTAAAGGCCAAAACACATTGTGTAGCATCTCCTAATCTATACCTGGATTAAGTTAGTACTGATATTGTGTTTAAAAATCAATATTTAACATATATTCCAATAAAATTTTCTTATGTGAATTTTAAATGATTTTTACACAACTGAACAAAGAAATGTGTAGTCATGGATACCACTCTATATTGATTTTGACATCTGCCATCTGTCAAATTGTATTTATGATAAAAACAAATGAGTAAAAAAAGAAAAGAAAAAATTTATTAATATATTATTCTCTTAACTGTGAACTGAAGAAAATAGGCATTTTTAATGATAGACTTTACTGGAGATACTGACTGAAAACATAAAACAATCAAGTATATCTGTTGCCTTTCAGTATGTATGGATTTTTGTGATATTTAGAAAAATCTCACATAAAGTTAATGGTGATTTTTGTATTTAACAAAATACTTTAAGCCATAAAATGAAAATTTCATTAATAGCCTGAAAGACATCATTTTAAGTAGTGGCCATAATTTTTCATCTCCAGCCCATTATGCACTCATATAATATGTTTTGCAAAGCCAACTCCAGTGCACTGTGGTGAGCAAAACACCGGGAAAATATACCAAAAGAAAGAATGGCCACAATATACAATAATTTTGGCTTTGTTTTGTTTTGTTTTTAATATTTATTTATTTATTTGAGGGAGAGAGACAGCAGGGCATGAGCAGGAGGTGGGGGGTAGAGAGAGAGGGAGAGAGAATCTCAAGCACACAGATGATGAACACACAGAGCCTGACATAGGGTTCCATCTCAGGACCCTGAGATCACAACCTCAGCAAAATATGCTAAACAGGCCCCAGGCTTTTTGGTTTGGGTTTTGTTTTTTTTTTGTAAATTGAGAGCATATATTTCATCTCCAATTCATGCTTGATTCATATTACATACTGCTTTAAAGTTTCTTCCTCAGAATTATGTTGTGAAGGCAGTCCATATAATAAATACCTGAGATTGTATATCACATTTTCTGGATACAATAAGTAGCATCATTACAGTCAAGTTAGAAGTTGATTTGGGGTGTTTCCCAGTAAACTATATAGTCCTTAATTCAAGGACTCAAAATTCTTAAACTTAATATGAATATGGTTCTGTTAAGAATAGTTGGTGTTGGGGTGCCTGGGTAGCTCAGTGGGCTAAGCCTCTGCCTTCGGCTCAGGTCATGATCTCAGGGTCCTGGGATGGAGCCCCACATCAGGCTCTCTGCTCAGCAGGGAGCCTGCTTCCCCCCCCCAACACTCTGCCTGCCTCTCTGCCTACTTGTGATCTCTCTTTGTCAAATAAATAAATAAAATCTTTAAAAAAAAAAGAATGGTTGGTATTATACTAGTGGCAAGAGATGGAAAAAAATCCAATTTCCTTTTCAAGCTTAATTTAAGTGGAAAAAAGAAATGAGGTAGAAAATTTTTTTACTTAAAGAATATAAATTTGATCTCCACTGATGGTGGTATCTGCCATTATTATTATTTAAAATGTATGAAGTACAATAGATAATGTGCCGCCAATATATGTAATTTATTTTTAGAGCATCCATCAAAGAAAAATGTAAAATAAGCATGTAAAATATAAAATAAGGAATGTAAAACATTACACAACATCCACACACATACACACCTCATTTGATTCTAATAATCATCCCACCCCCTCACCCCTTTTTCCCTTTGCATATTCTACGGGTAATGGTTAATTTATTTGCCTTTCCAATTAAAATGTTTTGTTGTGTTTTGGTTTTTTTTTGCATTCAACTTGGTATTTCTAGCTCTTAGGTCCATACTTCAAATAAACTGGATGTCTGATAAGATTTTCTCATACTGAATAAATGAGTGGCAGTAGGGAGGGGAAAAGAAGATGGAGAAGAAAATATAAAATATGTAAACCACTGTAGAAGCCTCTCCCCAGGGAGATATACAACCAATCTAATGTTCTTTGTAAATTTAACATTTCCACACATAACATCTGTCAAATAGTGTAAAAATAAACAAACAAAAAAGGGCTGCAATGACAAGAGAAGTTTAAGTCTAGTGGGTCTGAAAAAAATAGTTTATTCAGTTTATTCATATTTATTTAACAAAGCTTTGTTATTGTTTTTTTAAAAAATGAATACTTAATATTTATCAAATATCTTCTTTTCCAAGCTATTCTACTTTCTAGCTGCAGAAACCTCAAGCAAATGACATAATCTCTATTATTCAGAGTCCTTACAGGCAGAGTCCCCAAAGATAAAAATATCAGTTTTCCCTATTTAAAAAAAGTCATAAAAAACAAATGAGTTAATATGAAATATGGTGATGGTCATGTTCTATTAAAGATCTTTGACATGTTATTGCCTATCCATCTATTTATAATCTTAAGGTTTCACTCATGTATCTAATCTCAGATAATATACTTTGATGGTGAGAGAGTATTTGACAAAGCTTATTAAGCAATTTCTTCACTAAATTATTTCATTTTAAATTCACAAAACAGGTTAATTTAGTGATTTATTATGGTGTTACATCTACTACAAGTGTTTCATAAGATGTAGTTACAGAACAGAGAGCAAACATTTGGCTTGCTCATAAAACCACACCTGAGAGGATTTGAAAAACTCCTCTGATATCAGATGAAATAATTTCAAATCACAGAATATTTTATTCAATTCAACAGAGAAATCAAAGACTCCAAAAGAGATAGCAAGGGACTAAATGAGGTGAAAATGGACTTATGAAAGGCAAGCTAACAGTTCATTTATCAAAAGCACCCTGCACAATTGATGCAGCATATGTGTGTGCACGTGTGCGCTCACACACACACACACACTCACACACACACACACACACACACCAGTAAATGAACATGTGCGTACATACATGAACCGCACCATTTGGTAAACGGGCTTTGCAAAGATCCTATTTTTACATTGAGTCACTCGTTGCATATAGACGAGGGAAAGAACGTGCATGTGTTTTATCATACTGTCGGCATCAGGCTGCTTTTACTTAAAATTTTCTTACAAATAACACGAAAACACAATAAAACATTGCCAAGTCATACTCTATAAACCACCTGTAAAGAGAAGAGAGGAACTCGGCCCAGCCTCTAGAGTCTGCGCCCTCTTAAAATAAGTTGTGAATTGCTCTTTTTAATCAGGACACCAGGGAAGAGAATGATTTCTTTTGAGTGCAGGCACTTCAGAATTCCTGGTGTCAAGTAGAAGCCCACAGGCTTCAGGAGCCAGGTTCTTCCCCCTTGAAGAAGTCTCCGTGCATGCACATTAGATGCTTACATGCTCTTGAAGGCAGCCTATTATGAGGACCACAAAGAAGAGATCAGTGAAAAGAATTTCTTACAGAAATAGGAATTACCCCAGGAGCCAGTTTTAGGCTGGGAGTAATAGAAAGATAAAATAGAAAGGTTGTGACCTTCATTCTTCATCTCCCTACAACTTGATGGCTTATTCTTGATATAAATCCTTCTGGCTAAAATATAGACTTGAAAAAACATTAAAAACACCAGACTTTGGTGAGGTGTGGGGAGGTGGAGGGGGTTCCTGTGGAGCAAAACTCTGATTACACAGTGGGTGTCAGCTCTTGCTTCAGAACAAAATTTATTTTGTATGATTTGCTCTGGGAGTCTTCTCTCTGTATCAATTCTCACTATGAGCTCATCAATTAATTCAAAACATTTTGGAATCAAGAAGGAAAATACATTTAAATTGGATCCAGCAAGTTTGCTAATTATTTCTGTCTGTATGTTTTCACCCCCATGCATTTTTGTCTAGCTTTGATAGGAAAATTCTGAAGTCACTAACTAAACACACCCAACAAAATCAACATTCTAATCTCAGGAACTAATCTAATCTCAGAATCCCAGTTATTACATAAAAATAATTTATGTAATTCCCACTTTTTTATTCATTATCCTACTTGTCTTTACATTTAACTATTTATTTAGCTATTGATTACCCTGTTATAGGCATGCTACTGAATTCATTTTCATGCCAACCTATGCTTCAGACGTTGTTCCATGTACTTCTAAGAAGGACTAATCTAGTACCCATTTTGCTAATTTTCCTATGCCCCTTGTGAGAAGGACAATCCTAGGATATCATGAGAGATGATATTGTCCCATCACCTCTCCATTGACTGATGAAACTAGAGGCCCTAGAAAGAAGAAAACTGATCTACTCAGGCTACACAACTTGCAAGGGAGAGCTAGATGACTCAGGCATCTCAGTTTCTTTCCTGTTAGGGAAGGTAACCTGCTGCTTGGAAAAGATGTCCTCTGTGGAGGCCACCAAGGAGATTATGTGTGCTGATGCTTGGGCGACCAGCAGGGAAGGATTTGGAGTTTGGAGAGAATCTATAAAATGGGGAAACTGAAAGAACCGTGAAAGCTAAAAGGTGAGAAGCAGCTGGGTATAATACTAAGGACAAAAGACATTAGAATAAGTACCTTGAGTAAGTAAGTCACTTGTGATCTCTGATTACTAAGCACTTTCTAGAGTTTGAATAAGCCAGTTAACAGATGACACCCAAGACTTACTGACTTTGTCAATCTTTTTTTTTTCCTTTTTTAATACAGTGGAATCCACTTCAACATAAAAAGGTTAGGTGGTCCCTGAGATTATAGAGTCAGTTGTAGAACTGAAATGCAAACAATTCTGCAGAATTATGATGATGATCTCTACACTGTCTAAGCCTTAGGATTGTTTGCAAACCCAAATAAAGTAATTGTATGGGAAATATCATTAAAAATTAGTTCTAATCCCATTTTGCCTGAAACAGAGAGGTTTCCTGGACAATGTGCTAAAAACCATAGGTCCCTGGCAAACTGAAGCTAGATGTTGACAACCCCTATATGTACATTTAATGTACATAAATGTGCTATGCACATTTAGTGTTTATTATAGTTCATAGAAATTTTGTAGACAGAGGTCAAGGATATTTTGAGCTGAAAAAATAGAGTTTCTTGAGCAAACTGAAGAGTATATGAGATTCAAATCAGAGAACTTTGTGTCCTCAGGGCCAAAAACTAAGAGCAGTATCTTAGATACTACGTAGATACTTAGTAGTATCTTAGATACTATGTAGATACTTAGTAGTATCTTGGTAGAAAATACCAAAAGAGAGGATAGAGCGATAGATTCAAGGATATATGGAGTAAAAGATTCTAGCTGATCTATGACAGAAAAAAGGAAGTCCCAGCAAAAAATGCATTAAGCCAAGCCAGGATGAGTTTATCTTAAACTGGGCATATATACTTTCTTTTTGCATTTTAATTTAATTCTGCTATTGTTTGGATTTGCCTTTAGACATTCCTAAAGTAGTAAAAAGAATGAAGAGAAGATATAGTAAAAGAAACAAAAAGCAACACATTCATATCTTTCTAGACCATAATTTTCAGAGAAGTAAGACTAAAAATCCAAGTGTGGCAAAACAGGTCATGTTTGGTTTGGATATGCATTTAATCCCATGACCATTAGGTATTCTATTATTATTGTTTATATCAGGGTGAATTGATTTCCAATATGGCTCAACAGATGTGAATTTTAGTCCCAAGTTCACTACCAACAATGAGAATGACACTGAGTTCATCAATTTTCCTCTGGGAGTTTCAGTTGCTTC
The DNA here is from genome assembly GCA_003697995.1 of Taxidea taxus jeffersonii. Classification (NCBI taxonomy): domain Eukaryota; kingdom Metazoa; phylum Chordata; class Mammalia; order Carnivora; family Mustelidae; genus Taxidea; species Taxidea taxus. The sequence goes on along the minus strand of RCUC01087904.1, from coordinate 5,683 downwards.
CTATATAAAGTAGATACCTTGGACTACTCTAAATTCTTTTGCATTTCAAAAACTGTAATTTTCGAAGCACAAAATTTGGCTCCTGCTTTACATTTGTATCTCACACCAAAAAAGATGACATCCTTGGCCACCCAGTGAGATTGGTGAGATGAGGGACAGTGGTGGCTGATATTCCTACACAGACTGTGAAATCTAATCGGACAGATCCTGTTTTGAATCCCACCTTCAAAATTTACTGGTCAGAAAACCTCATGTGGTATACACTTTAAACTCTAAGATTGTTCACTTGAACTTGATGTGAATCCTAACTGAGCTACCTTGTAATTATGAGGATGGATTGAGACAGTGTGACAGTGAATGGACCTAATGGTGGTCTGCAATTGTTTTCTCATTTGCTTTCCTTTCAGGAGGGGCTGACATAATAAGTAGCTTATACATAAAAAAATAAAACATAAAATGACTTGAAAAGTAGTAAATTTCTGCTCTCCAATCATAATGAATATTTAGCCCCATCCAGCACACACAGGTCACCTTTTTGTGACGATCCTGATCTGTCTTTCTAAACCATAGTCTGTCTCTGTAACAACACTTAAAAATAAAGTGAAATAAGGAATACAAATATGGAATCTGTAGCACCGCTAAATTTCCCTTCTGAATTTCTATAAATACGTAATCCTAACGATTCCCTTGCAATTTCAGTAATTAGTATAAATGATTTAAATTAAAGCATTTTGGCTCCATGACAATAGCTACAGCTACTATGGTTATTTATTGTATGAATTGCTGCAAACCACTTCTCCTCTTTTCTCTCCACAGTGATGTTAATTTGTTCTGGTAGCAACAGAAGAAAGCAGTTGTCCTATCATATCAACTATTCTGTTGGCAAAGAACAACTTTAATTCCTCATTGAATTTATACGGAATGCATTAAAAGAATCTGTTATTGAATGGCCCTGTTTATTCGTTCCCTGTATTTATGCATCCATTAATCCACATAGGTATCTCCAATATAACTATATAATGCATGTATGTCGCACACACATGCATATGCATATTTTTACACATACAGAATGTTTGAGAATAAATTACTATGTCTATAGGTGTTGATTTCATTCAACGCAGACTGGCATTGTGAGCACCTAGTACACCACCCTAATTTGAGGAATCATTCTCAAAAGGGGCTAAACAAATTCCAATTTGCGATACCAAGCAGGCTCATAAGGAGAGGGTTATCATTTTTTTAAATGAGTGGTACTCTGACCCCTTCATTCAAGGTCAGACTGTGAAAATGTTAAAGTGGCTCGTGAGGCATGAATATTCATTTGACACAGAGATATACACACACACCAATCGTTGTTTTCGTATAAGCTACTAGTGTGGCAGAGATTTCTCATTAAAAGAGAATTTTTGTTTTTGAAATCTGTTACTAGCTTATCAAAGCACCTGTCTGCTTTTACAACACATATGGCATTCGATCCAGAATGCCACATGGGTATCCACTTTCTGGATAGGCTTTGGCACTCTGAAATACATACCCAGGATCTGTCCCTCTTGAAATTAGATTACTGACTTGCAATCTGTTTTATCCGTGTCCAAAAGGCCTTCATGCAGAGTGGAGGATCCATTTGCTGGAAATGAACAATAGCTCCATTTCCTCTTCACAGAGTGATTCTTCCTATGCCACTACCCTGGTCCAGCCTCTGTCATCTCTCGCATGAACTGCTGTAAGAGTATTCTGATTGGCCTGCCAGACTCTATCTAGTCTTGCCTCTTTCAAATATGTTGTCCACATTGCAGTCAAATCTGATCATGTCTCTCTCTTTCCTAAAAGCATTCAAAGCCCTCAGGACAAAGTTCACAATTATTATTATGACAGAGGGGTCCTCGATGTTCTCTTGTTGCCTCTGTGCCTTGTGATCTCTGCTCCAGCCGTATTAAGACACTTGCAAGTGCTCAGAATCGGATATGTGTATTCTTGCCTCTAGGTCTCTGCACATTCTATGCCTCAGCCCAAACTGTTAGCTCTCCTCTCCCAACCTCCCATCAATCTCTAGAGCTTCACAAGATGAACTCTTAGCTTCTCTCCTTTACATGTCAAGATAGCCAAGAATCCCTTCAAGAATCCTTTCTTGACAGCTCCCCAACCTTTTCTCCAGAGCTCATGATTTGTCCCCATACTATATCATAGATCACTTATTTATATGTGGAACTTGCCACACTATAAGATAACTGCTTCTTTACTTTTTGTCTCTCCCATAAGAGTTTCTTATAAACTCCTTGAGTGTAAAGATCATATACTATCAGTTGTTATATCTCTAGCTGGATACTCAGCACTTACTAGATGCTTAATAAATATTGATAATGAATGAATAAAAATAATTAGGTTTAGTTATGACAGAAGTCATGTGCTTAGGAGATGTTTTTATTAAATTTCAAACAAGTATCTTATTCCAAGGCTAGGAAATATGCATTACTCATTAAATGAGCAATAAAAACAATTTCAAAATCTATGTTGAATCATAAAAATCTTCATCCTCTTTGTAAATATTTTCAATTCATTTTTGTTTGAAACTTTTGTTGCTCAATTTCAAAAACAGAAAAAAAATGAACCATAATTTAAAAACACTCTTTTTGGGGTGGTGTGTGAGTGGTTTAGCCTGTTAAGTGGCTGCCTTCCACTCAGGTCATGATCTCAGAGTCCAAGCATGGAGCCCCCCTTTGCACTATCTGTTCAGCAGGAAGTCTGCTTCCCCCTCAGCTCCTCTGCCCACACTTGTGTTCTCACTCTCTCTCTCTGTGTCTCTCAAACAAACAAACAAAATGTCTTAAAAAATATAAAACAAAAACACTCTTTTTACCATTCTATTTCAAGGAAAGCAAAAAATGGAGAAATTAGCTTTGCTGATCGCTACCCTACTAACTGCCTACCCTATTTCAATCACTTCACTTACTATTCCAGTTACCTACTGCTGTACAACAAAATTATCCCAAATTTAATGACATAAAAACAATGATTGCTATCCTCTTTTATGGTTCTGGGAATTGACATGGCTTGGTTAGTTGGTCATTACTCAAATCTCCTGTGTGGTTTTAGTCTGATGGTGACCTTGAGTTGTTTTGATGGCTTCCTTATTCATATGCCTCATGACGGATGTTGACTGTCAGCTGGGACTGCACTGGTAGCTGTTGGCCAAAATACCTACATGTGGCCTCTCCTTGTGGACTAGGCTTCCTCACAGCATGGAATCTAGGTTCCGGGTATAGCCCGGAGTCCCGCAGAAGCCTCAAGGCCTTTTCTAAACTAGTCTCTGAATCTTGCCATCTTGTTTCCTCTGCATTTTGTTCTTGAGAAAGAAGTTTGTGAGGCTAGCCCATATTTGAAAGAGAAAAGAACTGAACTCTGCCTTTTGATGGGAGGAGTGTCCAAAAAACTTGGCACGTTTTAAAGCCACCAAATTTACCTAACCCCTAGTCTCCAAATATTCTTCTTTCTCAACTGACATGTTCTTTCATTTATCATCTCATTCCAGATTAGCTTCCTCAGCATTTGGCCATCTATTTTCAATATGCCTCTGTGCACATGTATTGGTTTATTTCTGTGTGGTGAGCCTCGGCCTGTTGGATAGTGTGCATGCATTCGCATTTGGAATCATATGTCCATGTGGATGTCACTGAGCCTGTGCTAAATGGGGAGGATGGATGCCTGTGTCATCCCAAGTGTGGAATCATGCAGATATTTCATTATAAACTCTTGTCACAATGAACCACCCCCTTTGCCCTTTGCACTTTCAGAGCTATTGAGGTGCATGGGAAAAGCTTTAAAATGTTTCTTTCTAGTGTGAGAATAATAATGTTTCTTAGGTTGCAGCTTACTTTTTTTGAATCATAGTGGTACATATTCTTTTAAAATACTCTGCATGATAAATAAATTTTGAAAATAGTGGTGATGGTTGTACAACATTATTAATGTAATTAACACCAATGAATTGTACACTTAAAAATGGGTTTAAGTGGCTAATTTAATATATCTATACAAAACATATATATATGAGAGAAAGAACCATAATTTTAAATATCAGTCATGCCATATACCCAAAACCATTCAATTATATAGTTTTAATGGGTGACTTATATGCTATGTGAATTACATCTCAAAAAAGGTGGTAAAAGTTGTTCAAGGGAAACATGACATGCATATTGTCTTCTACTTCCCATAATTCTAGAGAAAATATTTGGAGTCACATTATATTCGATATTAAGAGAAACAAAACTATATATTGTGTCTAGAAACAGTGACACAGGGCTCACCGGTAAAATAATATGTACTTTATCAACCTGTTACTTGTATACTTCACACCAGGTTTTAGTCTCCAGAGATTTCTTTCAGGTCTTTTGTGCTTTCGTTTGGTTTATGGACAATTACCAGGGGCTTTTTATGCATAAAAGCTAGTGGGACGATATTTATGCTCATACTTAGTAAGCATCATGTGTAAATACAAAGGACAGACACTAACACGAACCAAACAGACAAAAATATCTAAGTCAAGCAATGAACAGTTATCGATGATCTTGTGTATAAGCCCTTTAATGTTGTATATAATCCCTTTCCTCTGTTTTACTTCTAATGACTCATCATTAAGATTTTTGGCTCACGAGCAAAAATGTGGAGGTAGAATCAGCATATGGAAGACTATATGTGGAACAAAAAGTAAAAATATAAAAACATGTGGGCATGGAATTTTGTGTTATGATTTGTTTTTCTTTCAGTCTGGGCCCAAATAATAAAAATAAGTTGTCCAATCCAACCTCCTACCTTCAGCAACGCTCGATAAAAACTTCTCAGCTGCCCGGCATTCTAAATGAGCTCTGGTATGAATCACCCAGCCCCATTTCTGAATACCCTGTCCTAATTCTACTCCAGCTCATTTTGTCCCATCTCATCTTGTCAGTGTCATCTGTCCTCAATCCTTCTTCACATTAGAGGGCAGCGTGTCAGTGGATAGGGAAATTTTAACTGGCTATTAATCTAAATAGGCTTTTTCTGCTCTTGTTTGTGTCTGTTAAGAACATGTAGAAATGTGTCAGACACCCAGATCCAGACTCTAGATTATACTATTATGAATATCACACAGCCTTAGTTTGGGTCTCGAGGAAGGAAGCAACTAAATCAATGAAGCGTCTTAAAACCAGCTTCTCCAGAGGTTGTAAACCAGCATCAACTACTTAAAAAACAGAAATTTTACATACAATTGACCAAAAAGTATATGTTATCTAACCAATATTTCCCATTTAACTATTTGGGGGGACATACTGGTTTACACAATATTTAGTCTTGTCTCTTTTATTTTATTTTAGAGTTTATTTATTTTTTTTTATTTACTTGACAGGCAGAGATCACAAGTAGGCAGAGAGGCAGGCAGAGAGAGAGGAGGAAGCAGGCTCCCTGCTGAGCAGAGAGCCCGATGTGGGGCTTGATCCCAGGACCCTGAGATCATGACCTGAGCCAAAAGCAGAGGCTTAACCCACTGAGCCACCCAGGCTCCCCTCTTGTCTCTTTTAATGATGAATTTACTATGACTTCAAGCCCCGCTCTCTAAGATTGGAAATAAAATACAGTTGTCAATGTTCCTTTGGGTGGCTATACCAGAGTATCATGGACTAGGTGGTTTATAAACAACAGAAAC